>KZ819881.1:0-39921 GCA_003144235.1 Violaceomyces palustris | reverse complement strand
CCCCCCCCCCCCCCCATCTCCTAATCATCTTCGCAAGCATGAGGTGGGATCGTTTCGGCTTCGTGTTCCCACCTTTTGACTTCTCCCAAAGTTGCCAGTATACCAACCAAAACGCCCCGAGAATCTCGGTCACGAAGAACAAAACCCAAGGACGTGAGACGCGCGCGCGCTGCACGCGATCCTTGCTTGGGTCTCCATCTCATCACAAGCTACCAACTTGTGTTACTTACATTCATATTTCAATCTTTATTGTGGTCGATCTCGATTGTGGTTCATTCGATCTTGCCTTCCTCCTCATCGCTCCACACCTCGATCTCCTCTTCCGTGGTCATGCCAAGCTTCTTTTGGAATCTCCACTCCGGATCCTTTCATCTCGCCGTGCGTGGGGGTAGGAATGCAAAAAAAAACCCAGTCTATGTATGCTACTTACTGTGGGTTCGTTTCGGGTTGGTTCCCCATCGAATAGAACCCCGGAAAGAGAGTTTCGATGATATTACCTCCCACCCCGGCATCAGATGCTCAACACTTTGGAGGTCCATGAGGTGGTCCTCGCTGGCTCTTCTGGCCTTCCGCTGACGCGCCTGCTCCCTGAAATCTCTATCTCTCACTTTCTCTCTCTCTCTCTCTCACACACACGCTCTCTCTCTCTCTCTCACACACGCTCTCTCTCTCTCTCTCTCTCTCTCTCTCTCTCTCTCTCTACACCATGTCGTCTCCTTCTCAAGATCGCGCTTCCACCCATTCCCATTCGATTTCTTCTTCCAATTTCAACCATCTGGGAATGTTGGTTACCGAAACACCGGGGATCCAGGTTGGAGCGAGCCCGTTCGACGAAGTGAATCGGGGTGAAAGTCCTTGGCGGGTTTATACTCGCATCGGCACTTGGCAACGTGGATCCAAGGATGGGACTGGCCGGCCGAGCCGTTTGGTGATCAGCGCTTTCCCCACTTCTTCGATTCCATGCATGTTGTAAAACGAACCGATGACTAGGGATTGGGGAAACGCATCATTCCATCTTCCTCCTTCTCTTCCTTCCTCATCTTTGATTTGGATCTCTCTCTCAAGAAAGGCTCAAACGGAATGCAAATCTTGCGCCTCATTGCTCTTCTGTCTCTTGCGATTGGCGGTGTCCTGATTCGAAGTCACCGCTCCCTTCTTTTTGCCTCCTGCTTGCTTGGCCTTCCCTTCACCTTTACCTCCTCCTGTCCCCCCGATCATCCTCTCTCCTGGAGGGATGATACCTCCATTCTCCCACTCATTCGAGAGCCATTCGCGGCACTGCTTAATAATATCCTGGCGCTTCTCCGCCGCTCCCGCGGAATGGTTGGAGGGATCCAGGAGCGAGGGGTCTTGCAGATCGAGGTCGATCTGCCAAGCCAGCACCCAGGTCTGGATACGCGGGATCAGTCTTCCGTGGGAACCGAGCAGCGAGGTGATCTCGTTGCCATCCAACAGCGGCTTTTCCTCTGCCCTCTGATCCAACTTCCATTCTCTGATTCTTGCCCAGAACGCGGAGTACTCCTGGGCCTTCTCGACCAACGACTTCGAGGTGGCCACGTCCCGGCAAGCTGAGCCGTCATCCGGGTCAAAACCTTGCTTGGCTTGCGACCAGATGGAAACCGTCTCGCAGATGAACGAGAACAGAAAAGCCGGAGCGAAAGTGAGATGTAGATTCGGGTTGGTGATGTTTGTGTTGCGGAGAAGCAACCCTGCAAGATTGGACAGAGATGTTGGATCGTCAGAAGGTGGCCCAAAGATCTAGTTCCGCCATGGCGCCATCTCGTGCGCGATACTCACCGACTTGGGATTTCGTGCTGCACTTTTCCGGGATCCCAAGTTCCTTGGGAGCCCCTTGGCCATCCTTCGACCCCACGTACCGGCTCGGGTTCTTCAGCAGCTCGACCGCCTTGGCCATGGCGGAAACGGGATCTCTGAGCGTCTTGGCACCAAGCTGTCGGTATGGAGGGAAAAGCAAAAGTAGCAAGTTTAACATCAAGCTCCAACAAAGTTGGAATACGGCCCCGAAGCACTGCGAGCTCCCACTCTCACCTTGAGACCATTGGCGATGACCGCCTCGCCAGCCCATGCGAGTTTGTTCTTCTTCTCCTCGTAAACAAGTCCATGCAAGGGTATCAGGCTGACGCTGAACCACAACCAGCGCCTCTGTTCCGCACTCAGATCCGTGGACCAAGCTTGCATAAGATCGTCCCCTATCGCTTCGAATACGGACTCTGGCAGCGGGCTCGTCGGAAGCTCTGAAAATGATCTTGGGGTTGCATTTGTTGGAGCTCTTGAAGAAGCAGCCTCCTTCTTGAGCACGGCATCGAGCACTCGAGCGGCGTTGAGAGCCATCGAGGTTGGACCCGCCTCTCCGGCTTTCTGATCCTGCCCGGATTTCGTTCGGAGGCTGTTTGAAGGAGGAGGATGGAAAATGAGAGGGAAGAGGTCCAGCCTTTGGATCAGGTAGAGTGCTAGTAGAGGATGCGGCCCTGTGGTTGAAAAAAAAGGGTGGGGGGACGAAGAACATATCCAGAGATTGGGTGAACTTTCAGCCTGTGAATGAGATGAAGAAATGCATTTCCGATCTTGTCCCTGGCTCACCTTTGATCATCTTATCCACCTCAATTCCGAATCTCTCCCGGCTGACCTTGCTAAGAAGCGCGGTTCGGATCTCTTCTCTTCCTCTAGTCTGCACGTCACCGATGTCAGTCCCCTCCACCTGCATTCTGGGATCGACTTCAACCTCTTCTGAAGTATCCTTCATCTCCACGTCCAGATCCGCAGCGCCAGGGACTTCCTTTCCGGTCAAGCAGCGGACAATGCTTGGATGCAGCTCGTACGAGAATCGGCTCGCAAACCGCACGCATCGAAGGACGCGCAGCGGATCGTCCAGGAAGGTGGTGAGTGGAGGCAATGGCGTCCGGATCAACCTGGCTTGGAGATCTCTCAAGCCCTGGCAGATTAAAAACATTAGCGAGGTTGTTGATGATGAAGAAGAGGAGGAAGGAGGGGGAGGGGGAGGAGGGGGAGGAGGAGAAGGAGAACAATCAAGGAGAGAAAGCCGGATGCTTAGATAGATTCTGGGTTCGGCTGGATCCTTTGCACAAACACACTCACGAGGCCGGTGTGATCCTCTACCTGTCTCGTGTGGACATTGTAAAGCAGAGAGTTGATCGTGATATCTCTTCTTTCGGCATCTTCTTTTGCCGTTCCGAAGCTCTGCGTGATGTAAAAGAAAAAGGAAAAGGTTAGCACCATGAGTGCCAGATTTGGGAAACAGGAAAAGAGAGAGCCGAAATCCTTCCGAGTTTCTGACGGGTGAAACCCACCATGATGGGGATCCTGCTCCCCGGCTCGTACGACTCCTTCCTAAGATTGACGAAATCCAAGCTAAGTCCCATCACCCTCGCCGTGGCTGTCTCTAGGTTCTTGCTTTGCTCTGGGTTGGCGGCAATCCTACCGATGCTTCCCATGCCGGCATTGTCGGTCTTCAGCAGGGGAGAGCTGGCCAGCGAGGACGATTGGAAGTGCGGCGATGAGAGGTAGTCCTTGAGGTAGAGGGCAAAAGCGTGGCCAGTAAGGGTTGAGAGGGATATGTCGAGGTCATCCGAGAAGCGAGATAGGAGCTGCGAAGATGGGAGTGGGGCGTTTCAATTGCTTCACTTGTCAGGACCCAGAGAGCGACGATGAGATTGGCTGGACGAGAGCTGGGGTTGGGATGCGGAGTCTGTGGCATCCACCGACCCAGCTCGGCTGGGCTTACCTTGTCCCTGACCCAGCCACCAGCGATCCTCGCCTGGCACTTTGTGGTGAGAGCTTGCGGGTGTTGCTGGGCTAGATCGATTCCGTCAACGTTGGGCCTGTGGTGATGAATGTATTCGCAGGTCTGGTGGAGGAGGTCGCAGAGAGCCTCTTCCTGAGCTGTGAGAGTGATGGTGGCGGTCGCCATGGCCCGACGAGGGTGGAAACGTGGGCTTGGAGCTGATCTTAATGGACTAATATATCTGTATGCCCTGCGATAGCATCTGAGCATCGGCTCTACCTTGCTAGTGGGGTGGTGAAAGGTGTCCAAAATACGCAATGACTAGTAAAGGGCCGATCCGAAGTGGTTGCTACCTTCGGAACCCTCGGCCTCTGGTTTCGTCGTCGTTCTTGCTTCTGCGATCCTCGAAGGTTCCCCAGCTGAAGTTCAGGCCTACTCCGGGTGTTGCTTGCTTAGGCAGGGGAGGAGGGAGAGGTGTGAAGTAAGGTGCTGAGGACAGAGGGTGAAGCAGAAATATCAAGAAGATGAGTGAGAAGGGGGATGGGAATCCGAAAAAAGGTGGAGCAAAAAAAAAGGGAAGAGGAAGGAAGAGGGTCGGCTTGTATCGGGCGAGATCCAACCTAACCTAACCCGATCAGCCCGATGGAAAGGAGGAAGAGGAGGGAAGGAAGGAGAATGACGTCAAAGCGGGTGGGGAAGCTTTCACGTGGGGAAGAGAGAGAAACAGGGAGGAGTCCGATGGCGAGCGCGAGTTGCATGGCACAGATCATTGGCAGGCAGGCAGTTGAGGGAGGAGTTGGAGGTTTTGATATCAGGTGGTGATGGTGTTGGTGGTGTTGGTGCGATCTCTCTCTCTCTCTCTCCCTCGAAGACGCTCAGCAAGAGGTCATAGATCATTCATTCACCCACCTATAAACATCGAGGTAACTCTATAGAGCATACATGGATTCGTTGGGTTGTGCATACGATGGATACACGTAGTCACAGAGGTCAAAGTACCGCACTGTATGCAATCATACTGCGTTCCGATTGTCATGGTGTCAGGTGGGAGCGAGTAAGGAGAGGGCAGGGGGGAAGGGAGCAGGGAGCAGGGAGCAGGGGATCGATGATGCCTAATTAAAACCCGTGAGGGATTCCCACGGGCTCATTCTGCTTTCAGACATCCTGAACATCGAGGCCCACATGTGAGCAAGCGTACTTCCTTTGTTTAACCGTAGATTGGCTTCCATCATCGTTCCCACAGATCTTCGAAACGATTCCTCGAGGTTTGCTGTCATGTGAAATCCGTACCATTTGGAAGTGGCATTTACGTTCCCTGTGGATATCATGATCTCTTTTCTTCCTTTCCTTCCCCCTTTCCTTCCCTTCCCATCCCATCCACCTTGATCCCTTCTCCCTTTCCCCCGTACCATCACTGTTCTTCATCACCTTCCCGCTCGAAAGAATACGGCAGCCGTCCAAGCCAACACCTTCCGTTCAGCTCACCATCGCATCTAGAAAAGACCCTGGAGCCTCACTTCTTAGACTTTTTCAACGAAGCTCAGGATGGGGTTGTACATCCTCGATGTGAGTCTCCTGGTGCTCTTCAATCAACCCACAACTTGCCGATCTCGAGGCCTATGCCTAATGAATCTGTTCACCTATCCCCTATTCTCCCTCCTTCTCATCTCCTCGTTCCTCTTCTCTCTCTTCCTAGCCTTTCGGCCTCGTGAGCCTCATATATCAGTGTGTCCAGGTCCTCATATTCTATTGTTTCGCTCCTAGACTTCCGAGTCAGCGACCAAGGCAAAAGCCGCTCGGCCACGTGGCTGTCATCGGCGCAGGTATCACGGGAGTCTCTACCGCCTCGCACCTCATCGGCCACGGCTTCGAAGTCACTCTCTTCGAGGCCTCTTCCGAGATCGGAGGAATCTGGTCGAGGGTCAACTCGACTAGCGGCCTCCAGATCAATAGCATCATGTATCGCTTCCACCCTGCAGTGAAGTGGGGCAAGGGCTACCCAAGGAGGGACGAGATCCTGCACAACACGGAGAAGATCTGGGAGATGTATGATCTCAAACAGAGGACTAGATTCAACGTAAGTGAAGAGGGTAGCAGTCCTGCCTCTCGATCCTGTCCCGAAATTGCGTCTTATCCCCCCAATTTTACTGCTTTCCTTAAAATTTCCCGAACATGCACTCCCTCTCTCTAGTGCAAGATCACCAGCGTCAAGCGGCACTCGTCCTCGACCGACCCTGCAGAGGGTGGCCATGCTCGATGGATCCTCAACGATAAGGAAGATGAGGTGTTTGACGGTCTCGTGGTCTGCGTCGGAACCTGCGGTAAGCCAAAGAAGCTCTCCCTCCCTGGCGAGGAGAAGTTTAAAGGCGAAATCGTTCACTCGAGCGAACTGGATGATCTCGATCTGAAGGGAAAGAAAGTTCTGATCGTCGGTGGTGGCGCCAGCGGTATTGAGGCCCTTGAGCTCGCCGTGGAGAAGAAGGCGGATAAGCCGACCATCCTCGCAAGGAGTGACAAGTGGATCATCCCTCGCCTCACCTTGGTCGACGTTCTGCTTGGTCTTCAGCCTTTTGGACGCGAGACTTTCCTCTCTTGGATTCCGGAGCTCTTGATCAGAAAGCTCCACTACCGTGACCTTGATGAAAAGATGAGCCCTACCGATGGTCTTTACACTGGCACGCCAATCGTCAACACTAGCGCCCTATACGACATTCGAAAGGGCAGAGCAGACTATCAGAGGGGAGACGTCATCGACGTCACAGAGACCGGGATCAAGTTCAACGCGAGGAAGCGTGGTCAGAAGAAAGGAAGCGAGGGAGAGGAGGTTCATTACGAGGCCGACATTATCGTCGTTGCCACCGGATTCGAGAAGCCATCGATCGACTTCTTGCCACAGGATCTCTTCCCAGAGGATTACGTTCGCCCTAACATGTACCTCCAGGTTTTCCCGGTCGTGGATAGGTACGTTTGCAGTCTCTTGGCGCTTCGATTCGCGCTTCGTTTCACTCAATCAAATCTCCATTTCTTTGTTTCGTTTTTCTTCTTTTGTTTTTCTAATATCTGTACAGCTCCGTGCTCTGCACCAACTCGACGATCAAGGACGGTATCGGGAGCTTTGGGCATGTCCATATAGGTATCATGGCAAGGTCTCTGATGGTCTTCCTCATGGACGAAGATGCTAGGCCCAGGCCAAAGCACATGAGGCTCTGGGTAGACCTCATCAGGTTCATCAAGGAGAAATCTCCTGCAGGGGCCTTAGATTTCATCACCTATACAGAGCTTTGCATCTTCCTCGTCTCCTATCTCTTTTTCCGGGCCTCTAGGATCAAGGTGAGTTGAGCTGGACTCTTTCGCTTGTCAGCGCCCCAGCGCCTTGTTTGAGACCTTGGGAACGTACTCGCACTAAACAAAATGACATGTTTATCCACAATTATATGCCGATCCATCGCACCAGTACTTTTTCTTCGTCACCTTCGGACTCGGCTTCTGGAGTAGAGAAGGCCAGTACGACAAGAGGGGCAGAGCTGTCGGAGAACCGAAATTCAGATTCAGCCTCAGCAAACGTGAGTTTGCCTCGATCAAGTGTCGTCTGGGATCATTAGCATTCCGTGAAGGCGCTTTCCCTCCTCCTTTTTCAGCATTTCATTCCACGTTTTATGTCTTTAGTGTTTGGTAAAAGGGGAGAGAGAAGGTAAAAATTCTGACCGTTCCTTTTGTTCCCGGCCTCATCACTCTAGTCGTCCCTGGAAGGAAGGTATTGGAGGAAGCCACTGAGGAGCAGAGACAAAAGCAGAGCAGCAATGGTCGAGTCGAAGAAAAGGACAAGTAAAGCCTTTCCTAGCCAGGTATCTCGTGTTAAAGACTGCGCTCCGTCATAACCAAAAGGCGAGACTCTCTACCTATCCCAACCTGCGTTTGAAGTCTCTGATATCGTAAGTGGACACCGTAGATGGCCACGCCCTCGGCCATACCCTTGCCCCGTGTCTGGTACCGAATCCGATGGAAACTCCCCACTGGATGCTTGAGCGACAAGGCGAGGCCTCCAACCCCTTTCTTCCCTCCACCTCGCATCTCCTTCTCGACATCTATCCATCCTCATCCTCTCGAATCATTTCCAAACAAAGAACAAAATTAAATACATTCTAAGCGATCCACAGCATCTCTTGTGACACATGAGCAACAATTCTCTTTACATACTTGGAGTGACCCTACTGCTCTCTCTCTACTTTGTGTTGCATGGTCTGATCTAATCAAGGAGGCTTTTCAGAGAGCAAACCCCATTTTCTTCAGTCCGGGACCTGGGAACCTTCAGCTCCATTGCCTTCAATCTCCTTCACACTGGCCTCTTGAGTAACATGGGTCGGTACGAGGAAACTGGAGATTCCATCGCCACCTGAAACTGCTCTGAGTTCGGAAAACGCTAGCCTGGCGATGCTGTGCATCTTGATCGAATCCGTTTCCACCATCCTCCCAAGGCTCTCGGCGACTTCGTTCCTCACTTGCCATGGGTTCCTACCTCTGTTGTGATCCTTGAAAGTGTGCTCGAAGACCAAGTAAGTCAAGTTGCCATTCTTGGGCATCAGGTGGTGTGCGGGAATGTAGTACCACCTTGTCTCATAACCCGTGCGCGGTTGAGAGAGCAAACCGTATCCATAATATCCCATGTACACGCCTTCGGGACGGTCCAAGCTTGTGGGCACCACACGCTGCACAAATCTCATCCTGAGTATCCTTCCATCTCTCTTCCCCGTCATCAGCCAATTCACCCAGCTCTCGATCAGACCTTGCTCCTCTGCAGACAGAATCAAAGGCTTGTCTCCTCCTTCGTGTGCTCGTACACCAAGAAAAGCGGCAGAGTTCATGTTGTCCCTAAAAGACACCATGTTCTGAAACCTTCTTTCATGTGCCGTTGTCTGTGGATCTTCTCTTATGAGTGGTCTGAATTCAGAAAGCAGATAAATATTCCTGATTCTTAATGCTTCATCTGGTGAAACAATCATCTCTGCAGGTAGCTTGAAAGATTCTGATAGTTTAAAAAGGCTAGAGAGAGTGGCAACCAAAATCTGAAGGAGCATAGTGAAGTTTGCTCTAACTAGGATTGTAAGTAGTGAAGAGTAAAATTTAGACCTAATGGCTAGGATAGATGGCAAGGAGAGATTCTTGAATTTGATAACTTATATAACTTTAAGAAAACCTATTAAGGACTTGGTAAGATACTTGCATTAAAAAATTGTGCAGAAAAAACTAGAAATTTCTTGATATAAGAGTAATCAAAGAAAATAATGTGAAAAGATGATAAATGAAAAAAGTGAAAAAGAAAATAATTTTGAAAATTCCTGGTAATTTTTTTGAAAACTTTAGAAACATTGTTGAACTTTCTGTGACTCTTGAACAATGGGAGAAGACAAGTTATGAGAGCTGATAAAAGCCCAAGAAGCTTTTCAAGCTTGTCAAGCCCCCAAATGGAAATCTGTGGAATAAGCTATCTCCTTGAATCTTACAGGAATCCCATGGAATCTCAAAAACTCATAAAAACCTCATGGGAATCTTGAAATTGTATTTTATGTCTATGATTTGACAGAAATTCCTCATATGAAAATTGAAACATTACAGTCTGTGAAAACTATGGTAAAATACTATAGCAGTAACTAAAAAAAAAAATTCAAGAATAATGTGATATTTGAGTAAAGACTAGAGTTTGCACGGAGAAAATGGGAGAAAAAAGGATTGATGAGATAATAAAGTTTACAGACCAAATTAGTATTAGTCCATCTTAGTGTAACTCAAGAAGAAGCTATATGATAAGATAGCATTTTTACCAAATCAGCCTGATTGAATTAACCTTTCTTCCAAATTGTGCAAAGTCCTTTCAAAGACCTATTAGGATCTCATTTAGCACTGGATTTCTAAACCTATTGCAGTTGGATAGCACCTGAGCATAGAATCAGGAAGCTAGCAAGTATGAATAGTCACAAATTTAAATAGATGAGAAGTGATGCTTAGAAAAATTCTTTGTCCCATATATCTCAAAAGAGGATCCTAAGAACTCCTCTTTTTCTCTCTTTTTGTCCTACTTTTTTTGAAAAAAGAAACATTTGGATTTGGCAAAAGGTTGTTTGTATCAGCTTCAAATCATAAAGAAAAAATACTCGGACTGTCACTGTCAATCTTCAGCATGATCCTTCCTGTTAAAAATCTGATCATGATCTTATTTCTCGCCCACCTTCCTTGTGTGGCCCCCCAAGCACTCACCCTGGTTCAACACCTAGCTGTGATAGCGACAAAGAGATTCGATTACCTCGTCGCCATGGCGGGAGAAAAGATTTTGAAATCAAAAAGGTGAGGGCGCGGGGGGGGGGGGGAGTTGTCGGTTGTTTTGAAACTGTTCCTTCATTTTGCTGAAGCATTCCCACCCTTCCCCAATCCCCCACATCGTTCTTCTCTTCCCTCTCAAGCCCCCAAGACCAGAGCATGATTTTGGCAGCAAGAGTGAGCATGCAAAAGGTCTGGGACCATTGCCAGCCTCATGAGCAGGAGGTGAGGGCTCACTGTCAGGGCTTCAACTGCCACGACTACCTGACTGGGGGGATCAAATACGTGGAGATGAATTTTGGTGACGAGGTGGCAAGAGAGTTGAGGTACTTGTGTTCGGGGCTTAAGGACCAGATCGACGGTTTCGAGAGGGTGGCCATGAAAAGAATCCTTCGTCTCCTGGCGCATAACGAACCTGTCAGCGAGGACATCGAGAATGAACTCAGGTCTTACTTCGACGAGAATCCTTTTCTCCCCAAATATCATGGTACTTCTTGATTCGCTGAACCAAGTTGGTGGTGGGGGAGGGGGGGGGGGGGGGGGGGGGGGGGGGGGGGGGGGGTTCGGGATATGACCCTGGCGGGGAAGGGAGGGATTGTCAGTTCAGGTCCAGAAAAGTGGTCGAGGTGGGGGGGGGGGGGGGGGGGGCAGTTCTTTCTTCTTCATCCCTTTCGCTTGTCCTTCTCCCTGTTTGCTTGGTTTGATGCTCCCTTCTCTTTTCCTTGCCTCTCCCATGCACCATCACTTTGGCGCGGTACCTTCAACAGGAACCGGACAAAAGCTTTGGCGTTTTTTCTTTCCTTGCTCGCCTGACCGGATGTTTTTTTCCCATTATTTTCCTTCAAAAAGAATGAACGAATGAAAATATGGCGGTCTTCACCCGGCAGGGCTTGCAGGGGGTACTTGGTCTGACAAAATGGTTACCAGGCATGCTGTCCGAGTTACCCCCTCTCGTACCCTGTTCTTTCTTTTCCATCTTCTCCCCTCCCAAGATGATTCATTCGGAGCCTTTCCTTCGCACATGTGCACCGCTTTCGTAGTCACGCACTGTCTGCTCCCGGCGGCATGGATGATGTGTATGTACATTCAGTACATGCGTACAGCCTCACAAGAGTTATCGAACGGAGGTCCCAAGCGTAGGATGACTCTAGGACACTCTGCATCTATCTTTCCGCGTCTTCTTTCCCTCAGCCCTTCTCTACCATACTCCACATCGTCACCGCTGCGGTCTTACCCTGAACAACAACAAAAAAAACATGCCTTCTCCTCGATCAGACGGGATCATGGTAGAAAAGCTTGGCTTTGCCCAAGAGGTCGGCTTCGATCTCCTCCCACGCCTTCAAGAGCTGGGATCGGACGATCTCCCTGGCCTTGGGATCTATCCTTTTGATAGTCGCTTGAAAGATGGCCGAGACGGGTCGATGGTCCGAGATGGTCGTCTCCCATCTGCGGTATTCAAGGTTCTGGATTCTATCGGGACTATAGGACCTCCACAGGATCCTGTCGCACCAAGCTGGAATCCTGCTCTTTTCCGAACTGTCCCATTCATTGGATCCCCTGTCGTACTTGTACGTTGGATGGCTGAGGAGACAGGCGGAGGCACGTTCGAATGAAGGGGAGTAGAAATGGGGAAAGGAAAAAACATGATTCAAAAGGATCGTCAGAGTGACTTTCTTTCAGCGGGCGACGAAAGAAGCTAGATCAACCAGGCTGCGGAGTGAAGGAATAGGGCTCACAAAAGGATTGGGGCTTCAGAGAAGGGCTTGAGCCTGAGCGTCGGGTTCCCTTTCAGCTCCTTCCTGAGCTGATCCGCCTCCAGTAGAGGTCCAAGTCGATTCGCCTGTATGCTGCTGATAACGTCATCTCGGCGAAGGTCAATACGGTCTGGTGCGCGAGGATTTTTTCAGGAAGTTGGCACGCCGTGTCAGTGACTCGCTCCGCACGCTTTGGGTGGTGGTGGTGGTGTGTGTGTATGTTGGCGAGTATCCCCCCCCCCCTCCCGACTCTTTCCCCCATCTGCTGGTCAGCTGCAAACCCACTCACAATTGAGGTCACCGCTCAGGAAGCAGAGCTCGTGATCCAGCATGATCGTACCGTCACCACCTCCGACGTAGGCTGACGGATCTGTGTGTAAGTTTTCGAATACAGTTGGTGATTCCAGGATCTGTCGAAAAATGGAAACATGGCGTCAGCATGTAATCTCCCGGTAGGCACGGTTGATCCACGCGCTTCGACTCACCTCAGCGACATTCGCATTCCGCTGTTTGACATGCTTCTGGCCCGCAGCCAAATGGCAGTTGGCGAAACAGATGCTTTTGGTGAAACAAGTTGCGCGACCCCAAGGAGTAATGCGCGTAGCACTTTCTTTCAGTCTCACGTTACGTCACTAGGACAACCACAATGAAGGGCACACTCACCTCGTATCATCGATCACCATCCTTGCCACAACCGCACCCTTGTTACCGTACCTGCCTCCCATACCGGTCTTGACGGTCGAGATGGCTGCCTCTCTCACGTTCCGGTATTCCGACTGTTTGACAAATATGCATGTGAATAGCCCGACAAGCGATTCGGAAAGGACCACTGTATAGCCGCAGGTGGGCGGCATGGCGAGGCGAACGGCGCTGACGAGCTTGTCATGCCAAGCCCGGTATTGGTGCGAGACACGGTCTCCCATGTCGTTGGCCGCCTTCTTCTTACCAAGCAACAGGCTCTTGGCAGTCAGCTTCTTACTTTCCAGGTCGATCAGCTCCTGGAATCCAAAGAAGATCACGTCGGGAGTCTCTCCGCTCCGCAAGATGCTTCCGAGGAGCTCCATATTTTCAATGCTGGTCTCAAGATCCTGGGGAGTGGCTGCGTCAATGTTGAACGTGACGTGAAGCGTCTTGATAGATCTGTACGAGCAGAACTCGGCTTCCCTCTTGCTCAGTTCGGACGACATCCAGTCGTACGAGAGGAATCCGTCCCAAAGGTGGACCACAGAGTCGAGACCCGCCGAGGCGACCTGGAGCCTTCCGACCATGTCGACGCCGTGGCCGTCGACGTGGATAGACGTGATCGGCTCCTTATGCGCGGGCCAGACCTTCATCGCCCTCCAAGGGTACGCCTCGACGTTGTAGACCGAGATGTTTCCCGTCCGGTTTCCGGCCCAGAGGTATTTGACGACCCCACAGAGGGCTGTGATTCCGTAGGAACCAAGCCGTTGTACGCCTACACACTCGTAGGTCGCGCGCGACCACGTTGATACGTGGCCCGAATCGTGGCCCAAGTATACCAGCTCGGGCTTGGCTGGGATGATGGTGCCGCATGTGACCCTACCGACGCCGTTCGCCATCTCGGCGCTCATCCCGACGGCTTTAGACACGGCGTTGAAGGGCCTGTCGTCGGCGAAAGGGTTGTAGATGCGGATCCTCGGACCTTTAGATCCTACATACGAGTGCGACCGTGATGTTTCCGGCCCGGTCGAGACCCAGAGCTGCTGCCCGAGCACGACCGCGAACGAGTGCTTGTCCAGTGAAATCCGTTGCGTCAAGGGCTGGTTCGACAGGTGGATCCCCGGCCGCTTGGTCGGGTCTGTGCTCGGGAGCCAGATGGAGATTTTGCCTCCATCGTCCATGCTGATCATTCGGTTGCCGACTCTCTGGAGTAGTTGGATCGGAGACGAATGGATGTTGCTCCGGCAATCGGTGATCGCGGCCTCGTAAACGTCAAGCTCCCAGAGGTGGCCCTCCTTGGTCCCACACCACACGTACCGGCCCTCCTCCTCGTCACCTGGCTCTCCATCCGTCGGAGGTTTGAATTCGAGCGCAGTCAGTTTGATCTCCTTCGAGTTGCCATGCTCCCCCACTGTGCAAAGCTTCTCTCCGACCCCAGAAGACATGTCACCGACTCTGTAGACCTTGACCTTGTCGCCGCTTCCCGTCACCAGGGTGTGTCCGTTCAACGCAAATGCCTGAAATGCAGCCTTTGAGGAGGTGTAGCAGTCGGGTTTGAAAGCTGGAGCCCTCCGATTGGCATGCGAGGCGTCGGGGAGGTCGGAGGGTGCCGGACCTGTGCTTGCGTGACCCAGGGGCCTTCCGGCACTCAAAGGAAGTCTGGATGTGGACCCGGAAATAGATGAGGACAGTATATCATCTTCATCTGAGGAGCTGTCACTCGGTTCAGCGGAGGATACGGGTGGAGGTGCCGCGGCCAGCGGGCGCCCTTTGCTGATTCCAATCGAGGCAGCCATTCGCAGCGGCGGGGGCGGGAGTGGCGCCAGGCTGGCTTCAGTGTTAGAAATCACAACCGGGGGGACAGATGCAGCATGTTGAGGCGGTCTGTTAGGTAACCGGGGATGCAGAGTTGGCGAACCGGCGGGAAGGGACGCAGCTTTCGCGGATCGATTGGGAGGAGGAAGCAATGAGCTAGAGCTGTTGTCTGAGTTCATTGTCCGTTGAGGGGGTGGGCGGACAGCCGTGTCGCTGGCTAATGTGGTCTCAGAAGATGCAGTCGCTTTGCGAGCCGGTAAAGGCGGAAGATTTGCCGGCAGAATACTTGGTGAGCTGTCGTTTTCTCTTGGATGGACAGCGGTAAGGCTGCCTGAGCTGCTAGAACCTGACATGGTGAATCTACCTCCTGGTGATGTCCCTCTGTCCCGGGAAGGAAGCGGTGGAGGTGTGGGGTTCGCGGACACGAGGCTTGAATCGAGCAAGAGCGAAGCTGTTGCGCCAGGAAGTGACAAAAGACTATCGAAAGACTGATTCGCCTTCAGTGGCTTCGCCGGAATCGCTGGAGGCACGGATTTGGAATGCTGGTGTTGTGAAGAACTGGTGAAATGCTCAGATTTGGATGGCTCGGGAGGATCGATAGTGTGTACGGACCTGTGCGCGAAGTGATTGATGAGCGAGGAAACGCCTAGGTGGATATGATGATCGTGTTTGCTCTGTTGATCCTCTTCCCGGTCGGAATGACTAGTTTGATTGGTGTCTTGAAAAGGATCCTCTTTAGCAGCAGGCTGTGAAGGTTTCGGTGGCCTGGGGGGAGGAACCTTTCCCTTCGTTGTTGAAGTATGCAATCCCGAGCTCGGATCAGCTGGAAACCTGAACAAGCTGGAAAGCGAGGATCCTGAGGAGGGGCCGCTCTCCTCCGAAGGGACAAAAGCGTGGGCATCACTGAGAGCTCCTGCCGGCGACGTTTGTGGTTCTTCCTCTACTTGATGCTGAAGCTTTGACGAGGAGGAGGCATTGCCAATTTGAGCAGCATCTCTATCGACCAGGTCTGCGATTCTCGAGCCCGTGGATCTCCCATTCGTGCCATGCTTGCCTCTTCCCGGCAGCGTATTGGCGTGAAGCAGCCCAGATGCCAAGCTTGGATGGGGCTCATTCCCCACGGGTAGAGTCGCGGACTGATTCTGAGTTTGAAGTGTGGCCCTTGGAGAGGAATCGGGAGGAGCCAGTGGAGACTGGCCAGACTTACATTGGAAGGCCGACCGAGAGGATCGGACACCTTGCTGGCCATGGATCCCTTTCTCCGACTGGGAGAGTTGCTCGAAACGCGACCTCAGGCTTGAGACGCCACCGCTGCCAGCCAAGGCGCCAAACTCCTCAGGCGAGTCCAGCTCGGGTAGACCCATGATCTATCTTAAGGCAGAAAACTTGGATCTCCCCCCCCCCCCCGGTGGGCTCGGCCTGATTTTCTTCTTTCCCTTTCCTTTTGCCTTGCTTTCCTCTTGACTCTGGTGAAGAGGCGAGGAAGGCAGGTATCAAGATCCGATCTCACCTTGCCTGCTCGAACCCTCCTTTGATCACTCCGTCAAGGGATCGGTCCTCCTCTTTACCTGGGCCAGCCAGCCTCTTCCTTCTTTTTCCCTTTAGCTTTTTACGATCCTGCCTCTGCCCTCTGCTCTACTCTTTACTCTCGGCGATCACCACGCCTGGTCCACTATGACGTGCCCGAGTATCTTGTGTCGTGATACGGATTCTCGGGTTCGTTTGAAGAGAAGTTGTCCTTGATTTAGCTCAAGGGGCCATCCACAACCACGATAAGGCGGCGCCTTCTATGGCGAAACGAGACAGGCGGGTGGATCTACTCCATGTAGAAAAGAGCCGGCAACAAATGTGATGTGGTGACTGCGTCCACTTGAGGAGAGGAGAGAAAGGTTGGCTGTTCTCCTGTGGCCGTTGTCTTGGAGGAGAGAGAGGGAGGGAGAGGAGAGAGAGAGGAGAGAGAGAGAAGAGAGAGAGAGAAGAGAGAGAGAGAGAGGAGGGAGAGAGAGAGAGAAGAGAGAGAGAGAGATGAGGGAGAGAGAGAGAGAGAGAGGGAAGAAGGAGGAAAGGAATGAAGCTTTGTCCGGTCAAGTGGAGGGAGGTGTGGAAGAGCGGGTGGCAACGGCTGATGGACGCGAGGCGAAACGAGGAATAGAGCCGATCAAGAGCAATGGCTAGCCAACTCCTCTGGTCTCTGGGGTTGCGTGTCACTTGGCGAGTGGCTATCGATAAGGTAGGAAAGGGTTTCCGGGGGTTTGGGGGGGTGTCACTACGGTGGTCGTGGTTGTGGATGTTGTTGCGGTAGCGTAGAACTTGGACCTGAGGTTGGGATAGGGGGACAGGTGGGAAGAGGTCTGAATTCTAAGACTTGGGAATGGAAGCAGGCAGTGGCGGTAGGTTCGGGGATGGAAATGCGAAGATGACGGTGGAAGTGCAAAAGTAAAAGGCGGTGCGGAATTATAAAAAGAGAATTACAGAGTGTGTGTGCGTACAATCGTGTGAGTACTCATGATTGTAACGGACACGAGTGCGTCTCTGAGTGTGTGTCGATGAGGTTGCGGTGTCTGATCTTAAACATGAGGCCCCACTAAGGAATTCACTAGTTCTTCGGAACTCTCACTACTAACCGGGTTGGGTGGTTGAATTAGGGCACAAAAGGGTGACTTGCGAAAGTGACTTTCGACTCGTTTTATACTATTGGCGGCCTTGCCGAGAGCAACACGGGCTTCGCTCACAAGCCTTCTTCCTTTCCTCCCTCCCCCCCTTCGCCACCCTTCGAACACACCGTGAAACGATCCATCCGATTCCGTACGTTCGGCATGAAGAAGCCCCGGTCTGTGGTGCCTTTCTCCCTTCCCCCCCCCCCCCCTTGCCCCCACTCACCTCCTTTTCTTTCCACCGTCTATGTACAGTACAGTATACAGTATGCAGTTTCTCGACAAAGCTTTCACCACGGTTGTGAAAAATAAATGTTGGATCGCAGGTCAGTCGATCGCAGGTCCTCTGTTCTTCCACTTTGGTAATGGTGCACTCCTCATCAAAACATTCCTAGAGAACCGATCAGGATCGACGATGGCATGGCTGGAAGATTTATCGATTCCATAGTTGTGATGACGGGAACCACCTCTTCAGAGCATTTCGAACCACTTTTCTACCCTTGGAAGGCGGTGCCGGCCTTCCTGGCTTCGCTTGTACCTCCAGCAGCGTAGCCAGTCCCTTCCCGGACAAGTCTGATCAGCTCCCCTTCCTTGATCCTTTCACCTCCCCCTCCTCCGTTCCTGTCCTTCTCCGAACCGTGGTCCGAGTCCTTTTGTTCGCTGCTCGACCTCTTCTCCTTGCTCAGCTTGAGAGGCGTGTCACACTCGACGCAAGCCGGTGCTTCCGACCTCTTGATCAGGCTCTCGACACACCTAGAGCAAACTACGTGCGAGCAAGGTCGAGAGACTTGGTACGCGTGTGCATGTGTGAGTTGAGGGGTGGATGCAAATCAGTTGTCAAACTTGCTCGATCGCGAGAGTCCCCCTTTTCTTTTTACAGCACCATCACTTTTAGGCTGCCGGCAAGGGGCACAGAAGACTCACCGTACATCAAGGAAGAATCTGTCAAACCCTTCTTGCAGCCAGGACAGACCTTGATCTGTCGCCCCTCCTCCTCCCCCTCCTTCTCGCCGCTCCTCCCGATGCTCGCCATGACGAATTTGACTGGGGTCAGGCTCTTGCTGCTGATCTTGTGACCTTTCTCGCTGTCGACCTTGCAGAGTGTTTTGAGCTTGTCGGCCAAGTTCCTGGCCGGGCCCTCAACCTCGGAAGGGGTTAGGCTCGGTAGCCAGAAAGCCGGCAGCTTGGCCTTCCTCGACTCCGCCTGCTCAGCCTTGATCTTCTTCATCGCCGCCTCCTCAGCTTCCATTGCCAACTTTTCCGCCCTTTGGGGCAGGTCTGATAGGGTCCATCTTGTCCCATTTGATGAGGAGGATGAAGTTGGAGTGGGACTGGCTTTTCGTTTGGTACCTCGGACTGAAAACAGAAAAAGGGTAATGAATCGGAAAGTGGTCAAGCGGGATGAGAGAGGGATTTTGCGGTGGGTGAAAGGTCGAGCCTGTCTCAGCGTACTCACTCTGCTCGACATCGTCCTCTGAGCCTCCTCTACCGGTGGAAGAAAAAGCACCGCCCAATCCCTTGTAGGATTTCTCAAAGTCTTCGAGCACTCTCCTCCTTGCCTCCTCCCGGCTCCTGAGCCTCTCTTCCTCCTCCTCCCTTTCCAGCCTCTCCAGGTAAGCCTTCTGCTTTGCGATCTCTTGCTTCTGGGTCACAAGGTACGTTAGGATGCATTCCTGAAGACAGGGACAAGTCGAATAGTGATCGCGACACGGAAGAGGATTTGATCATTTTCACCAAAATAGTGAAAGGCAAGGTTAGCACCCTAAAAGAATGGAAGGAGGCCAAGCACGATCAGCAGGTGGGGGAAGGGAAGGGTTTCAAGGACTCACCCTGCAGAACAAGTGACCCTCACTGCAACAGACGGGATCCACTGCACCACTCAGGCAGATGGAGCAACAGTCGAAACCCCTCATACTTTCCTTTCCCAACCTCAACTTCTTCGAGCCCCATTGATCCTGCGTCATCTGATACTCGGCATACGTGAAGTGGCCCAAGGCCGTGTTGTGCTTGGAATGCCTTCCCATCCTCGCGACTTGTGGTCCTGCTTCTAGCTCAAGCTCTATGTCGACGTTTTGCTGAAATCCCCTCTCAGACAAAGTGGTTAGGTAGTAAAGTAAGCTGCTTCCTATATTTTTTCCTCCTTTGTCCCCCTCGTGCTCTCTGTCCTCTGATCGTTGGCCCTCGGCGTTCCACTGGGATCCGCGGTGGCGAAGAAGAGGACAGGTTGGATTGAGATCTTGATGGTTTCACTTGATCAATGGCCTTGAAATCTCCTCGTGAGCTTGCTTGGTTGATTGGTGGTTTCTAGAGGGAGGATGAATGGGGTGGATTGATGGAAAAGATGCCAGATGCGAATGGTTGTTGGGTGGAGGTGAGTAGGTGAGGAACGCGCTGCT
The DNA here is from genome assembly GCA_003144235.1 of Violaceomyces palustris. NCBI lineage: Eukaryota > Fungi > Basidiomycota > Ustilaginomycetes > Violaceomycetales > Violaceomycetaceae > Violaceomyces > Violaceomyces palustris. Next base: position 20,546 of record KZ819881.1, on the reverse strand, counting down.
AGGAATCTTGCTCTCCAGCCTCACCGCAAATCTGCTCGTCCCGATCATTCACTCATGTGTCGTTTGACCCAAACTCTGTCTTAGTTAGGCCCGCCGGGAGTGGTTACGCGCAAGGAAGCTCACTTGCAGTTTTTTTTTTCTTTTTCCTTAGCTTGGCGATTTCTCTATAGTACATACGGTATTTTAGCATTACATAGCAAGAGAGAGAGAGGAACAGACAGAAACAACCAGTGCTCGATCGTTTCCGGCCCTAGTCGCCTCATGAGAAGGGGAAAGCAGGGAAGGAGGATTTGTGATTTGAATCGAAGATAAGGGAGGGGGGATCGATCCCGAAAAGACTTGATGTGAAGATATCTCGTTGGATCGTCTCAGATATAATTCACACCCGAGATCAAGGAAAGAATACTGAGTGGCTCGGTCTTGAAGGGCAAGGATGTGCAAATTTCGATGTTGATCCCGTCTTCTTGCGAAGTTCTGGTGAAACTTTTCCTTTCTTTTTCCTTGTTTTTGAGACTCCAGCGCACGGAAAATGCTCCTTCGACTTATCCCAACGCCTCTAGGTTGGGTTGGTCGGCAAGAAGTTCTGCAGATCAGCCGGGATGAGGGAATTTCAGGTTTGACAGGACGGGCGGTCAGCGACGGAAGTTGCGGGAACAGAAACTAGCACGGACTTTTGAGAAACTCACTCCGACAATCATTGTAGGTATCTGCCCGATTTGATGGTGAGCCAGGCGGGTGCAGGGAACAGGTGATTCGATCGGATAAGCCTGCGAATTTCGTGGCATAGAACGACAGGGAGTGGTGGGCAGGACTTACATTCCACTGGTCCCTCCTAATCGTAAAGCTAAAGCAGCAGTTGATGTAGGTCGACTTGCTTGCTGACCCATTGCTCGGGCCCGCTGTCGAGCTGCTTGGACCATCCTTCTTCGGAGCGCTGCTTGATCCTGCGATGTTGTTGCCGCTGCTTGCACCAGGAGCTTGGGCTACATTGGTATTCGAAGTCACCTGGCCTCCCTGCTTGGAGAGGACGCTAGACCCTGCAGGCAGCTTCTCCTTGATCTTCGATTCCTCCGTCTTTCCCTTGAGGCCCGCGCTTGGTGTCGCCTGGCCAGAGCTTGCAGCCTGAAACCTCGGAGCATTACCTGAAATCGCGTTCGTCGACGATTGCTTCTCCTTTGACGATATCAGCGCCTTGTTCTTGGTTCTCAGCACGCAAGAGGTGAGCACTGCCTTTTGGCCTGGGTCAAAAGAGACAGCTCCATATTTCTGAGCAGCAAAAAGAAGAGAAGAGATTGGTCGTAAAAGGACAGGTGAAGATCAGTAAGGAGAAAACCCAAACTGGGCTGATCGCACCAGCATCCGAACGCCACTGCGAAGGGGAAAGTCAATCGACTCACTTCCCAGTAGTTGACCGCACTCTCTTCGGCCATTAGCTCATAAATGCAGAGCCTACCATCCCTAAGGCTCTCGATCGGCACCCCAACGAGCTCTGCAAACTCCTTGTTACCCTTGTAAATCTCCCCCGTCCTCCTCCACAGGCACGCAGGGATCCCTTGAGTCGAGAACACCCTGTCATAATCCAGCAGCAGCCTTTCGAATGCCTCCTCAATGAAGATGAGATCAATGTTGGTCAAGGATTGCGCAATGGCCTGCAGGGGACAAACGAGGGGAAAGAGAAAAGGGGAAGGGGGGGGGGGGAGGCATTAATGGGCTGGCCAGTCGAGCACGCCCTGTAGCGTCACTGTATCTCTCGCTATGCCACTCACTCTGAATGCCGGTCGAAAAACCGAAAGAGGCTTTAATATGCGCCTCTTCGATGCTTGGGACACACTGCGTTGCAGAAGGAGCAGCATCATGCTCAAAAGTCAGCTTTTGGTTGGCCAGCGAAGTTCCCCCTGTCTCCTCTTCCTTCCTCCCTCCTCATGACTCCTTCGAGTGAATGCTCTTGATACTCACTTTCTCTCCATCCATCGGTTCAGCCTGGCATAACCGTTCACATGGTTGTAAGGCCTCAGAAGGCCAGCCTCGTACTTGGCCTGGATGACCCGACCCAGCCTCTCGTCCCTTGTGCCATCTTTCTGATCGGCAGCGGTCAGGAAGAAGCGCTCCGTCTTTGTGGCATTCTTTCCAACCAAAGGGATCGGATCCCCGTTGTTGCTTGCAGCCTTGCTCTTGTTGGAAGCACTCGTGGAAGTGCCGTTGGCAGTAGATGAAGGGCCCACTGCTCCCCACTCGGATGAGACACCATTTGGATTCGAGTCGCTGGATACCCTCGCCCTCTTCGACCCACGAGGGCCATCTTCCAGTTCTGGCGAGGGGTGATTAGAGCTCGGAGGAGGGAGACTCATCCGCATCGAATTGTTTCCACCGATCCCATTACCGCTGCTGCCGTCAGGTTGGGCATCGTTTTGCCCTTTAGTCGCAGACTGGACTTGGCCGGAGACTGTGTTTCTCCTGCTTCCACTTCCCCCCGCGCTGCCGGCTTGCGAGGTGGTCAGAGGACCCCCTATCGTCGACAGTGGCGCGATGGCTGGTCCTAGAGGCTTGGGCGTCTGACCAGAGTTGAAGAAAGCGGATCCATCGAGAGATTCGAGAAATTCGCTAGGAAAAGCAAGTATACCGATTGGAGAGAAAGAGAACGTCGAATTCGAGTCAGTACAACCAAATAAGCTCGGAAGGGCTTAAGAGAGGGTGCTCCCCTCGCACTCACCTTAGCAGAGTGAATTCATTCCCACCAGCAGAGTCTCCGGCCAAACCCCCACCACCACCCTCTAGGTTAGCAGGTCCACCCCCGAGACCGAGCCAACCAGCGCTACCGAGGCCCTGGTTGCCTCCGATCCCCCAGTCACCGGTCCCGGTGCTGCTCGAAAGCTGGCCAGATGAGAGGATGCCACCGATTCCGTTCTGGGCGCTTCCAAGCTGACCAGAGGTGAACTGGTTAGCTGTGCGAAGGGGTGAGACGCCATCTCGGAAAATAGATGTTGAGGGCTGGCCAAAAGGAGATAAGCCGCTTTCACTGTTCAAGTTGCCGAGTGGCGAGGCGGACGAGTACGGGCCCGAGGCGCCGAGGAAAGGACCTGCCGGTGTGGATAATTGGCCTGAGGGGATAAAACCAAAGCCAAAACATCAGAGGTCAAGCACTGTCAGTGGCGGGCCGGAAGGAACCTGGTTTCACCGCTGCTTTGACCTACCTGGTGGAGCGACGGAGCTTGGGTTCAGGATACTGTTAGGGAAGAAGGCAGGCGCGTCGCCCCCTGCCAGCATGGAATGTGGACCACCCGCTTTGGCGACGAATGGGGCCAGATTGAGAGTGCTGGCATTGTTGGAGCTATTTTGATTGTTCTCCGTCGATAAGGAGGGAAATTCCGACGGAGGGCGGATCGCGGTGCCTGAAGGACTCATCTCGGCGCTGCTCTCCGGTTTGGCAAGGACTTGAGACTTCTTGGGAGTGGTTGAGGTCCTCCTGGCACTAGAAGAGCCTCCATTCTTCGCGGTCGTCTCATCATGGCAAAGGTGGCCGATGTCTCGCTTGATACACCTCTGGCAAGGCCTTCCCTCATCACAAGTCATGTGGCTCCTTCGGCAGTAGATGCAGGCCAGGTTGACCTTCCTTCTCTTTGCCTGCTTCTTCTTTGGGGTATCGTCCGAATTTTGTGTTGCAGATTCATGATCCGCCTTGGTTTGGGATGAAGAGATGGGGGAGGATGACGAGTCGTTGTTCTTCATGTTGTTGTTGTCGGTGGTAGTGGTGGTGGTGCTGCTATTGCTGCTGGAAGCAAGAGGATTGCTGCTGGAAGCAAGAGGTTGGTCGGACTTGCTCCCTGGCTGGGAGAGTAGTGAAGTTGTCATTTCGGCTGATGTGAGATGCCGAACCGAGGAGTAGAAACCGTCTTCTTCTTTTCCACTTTTCACCTCCTTCGGTTTCTTCCCGGGAACTTGCAAGATTCCAAGGAAGGGTGGCAGGGGACGAGAACGAACAATTCGCAGAACTGAGTGGTGGAGTGAGTGAAGACCCTTGACTTTCTTTCGGTTTTCCTCTTCTTTTTCTCTTCCTTGTCTTTCGCTTTCTAAGATGCCTTGGGTTCGGGAATGAGCTGCATTCCGTCCCACCTTAGGAGATCGAGGTGCGGAGGTGTGAGAAGTTGATCAGGAAAAGTGGCTATAGCAAGGCCAGTGGATGTTACCGAATAGTTTCGAGGTGGTGGCCTGGACGACGGTAGAGGAAGAGAGTCAATAATGGAGGAGCCAAGGAAGAGGAAGCATTGGTCCGGCCGAATAGAGAAGAAGAGGGAAGGGTCTGATCAACGACGATGGCTCTCTGGCACAGTAAGATGTCCGGATGGAAGGGGAGGGAGGGGATGTGACAATGACAGGAGGTGGAAGAAGTCGGGGTCGGGAGAGAGGGAGAGAGGGAGATGGGAGATGGATGAGGATGGTGGGAGAGACGAGGTGGAAGAAGAGTCGTTCACCGTTTCGACAGAGGGGCTAGAGAGTGATTCCGCAAGCCGAGAGCGAGAGTGAGAGCGGGCTTTCACCATGACGAGATCGGGAGAGCATTAGAATACCAAATCGCGACTCTCATCCCTTCCCTTACAATCATTAATCTCTCCAAGAACTCGAATAGACCCGCCAAAGTGATCCGCGCCCCCGATACAATTCGTGGATCTCTCCGTTCTGGGATTGCGGATTCGAAATCAAGACGCCCACGGTCACAGTCACAGTCACAAGTGAGTGTGTCAGGGGTTTTCGTGCTGTAGAGTCGCTTCGATTAGAAGAATCCCAACCATCTACAGTGAAAGTGGGTGAAGAAGTTGGTGAGAATCACGAGTCGACTAAGGTGTGAGTGAGAGTGTGAAGCCTCAATCCCTTGGTTCGGTTTTTAATTCTCCATTCGACAAAGTGGCCTCTTTGGTCGCGGCGGTGGAAACCTGTAATGCCCCGATTCCGATTGGCACATGGTCACGCGGCTAAAAGATGAGCGAAGGAGGATGGTCAGGGTAGGTCGGGTGAGCATGCGTTGCGAGTGGAGACTCGATTAAGGATCTTTGGAGTAGAACATGTAAATCCTGCATACGTACAAACATGATTCGGGATACATTTACTACACGCACTGCATGCTTGCCAATGCATGCTTCTGTTGTCAAAGGGGAGGAGAAAGAGAGATGGAAGAAAGAGGTGCTCACTGCTGCCAAGGGAAAGTGTTCCGCGTCGCGGCCATCTTGTTCCAGCCCTGACAACCCTCCTTCCCCCCTTCAACCTTCGCCTGCTTGCCCACATCCTCATGTCCATGCCTCCCCGTTACAGCTGGTCATCCCCGGTCGTTCCCCCTTCCTCCCTTACCTCTTCCCTCTCAAGGAGTCCTCAAACCTCTGGAAGACGTGACCGGTCAGGGACTCAAACTTGATCCGATCCCTCCCGTAGATCCACTGCGAGATTAGCCTCCTCCTCTCCTTGGTTGCTCGACTCGACGAGCCCACTCGTTCCTCATCATCGTCATCGCCGTTCATGAATCGCTCAAGGCTGAATCGCACGCAAAGCAGAGGTTCTTGATGATTTGATCCGCCGGCGGCTTCCTCCTCCTCCTCCTCCCCCTGCTTCTGCCTCCTCGTCCTCGCCCTCCTCGCCGACCGGGTCCAAGACTCGCTCATCATCTTGACCTCTAGCAGATGATCGCTCTTGCCGTCACCGCCGCCGCCCTGGGTCTGTATGAATTCCGAGGATCCCAGTCCGACGAGGATGCTTTTGAGCCGCTCAATGAGGACCTCTTCTCGCTCTTCGTCCGACGATAGATCGAATGACATCGAGCGCATGGTAGCGCTAGGGAGGAGCCTCGCCAATGCCAGGCTCTTGCAACTAGACATACCCCCTGCGATCCGGTAGGGCGTGTGGCTCCATCCAAGAACCCACCTCCGGGTCTGCCCTTGGATCAACTCTCCAATGGCATAGTTTCCGACCCCTCTCTCTCTGAGGTGCTCCACCAGGAGCCGGAGACTCGAGAGCTTGCCCAGCATCGAGCTGTAGAGTATCACGCTCTCCCAAAGCCCCATAGATTCTTCGACCATCCTCTTGACAAAGTTGACCTCACCTCCTTCGGTGATCATTTCGTTCTCCGTCCCGTGACAGACCTCCAGAAAGGAAACGGGGGGGAGAAGACGCGATCGGGAGTTCGCTCGAATTTCTGTCGGTGCCGAGCCTCCATATCTCGTCTTCATATGACCGAATCTCGACATTACTCACAGCGCTCGGTTCTTGTTCCTTCAACTCGTAGCTTGCTCTCATCTCCTCCTCGCTAGAATAGAAAGGAGGATTGCACATTGTCAGGTGGTAAAGGAGTCTGATCGGAGGATTGGGGAAGAGGGTAGGGTAACGTGTCTTGTTAAGATGATGATCGTGCGAATGGAAGCATCCCTACGTCGATCGGCGAGTCGCACATTCAGACCCCCATCTTTCTTCCGTTCCGCTAACCTTGCGTGTGGAACACCGATATCCGATCGCGGAGGGATCAACGGATCCTCCACCTTCCGATGTAAGAGTCGGATCCTGTCTTTGAGATGGAGATGCTTTTTTTTCCGATGCCCATGCATGGAAAAAGAGAGATTGTTGAGAGGCTCGCGAACAATTTTGCTCGCCCATCTCAAGCTTTCATCGTCGATATCTTGTCGGGGAAAAGGAGGAAGGCAGTCTTGGTAAGCCTTTTTTTTCTTTTATCCTTTTTTCTCTCTATCCTGGATGGTCTTTTTGAGACAAATAAATAGGGTGGAGCCAGGCCAGGAAGCGCAAGAAGCTCACCTGTAGCTGTGAATGACCAACTCGGGTCGACGGCACACCCAAGGATGGGGTAGATAGCCGAAGCCCCGGTACCACTGCACAGAGGTACCCCCCATGCGTGTTAGCCTTCCTCAGTGAAATATTCCAAGCAATTGTCTGATAAGCAACGAAAATGCTCACATGTCCAAAGCTCTCACTTCCGTTCGCCCCCTGCATCTCGCGTTACTCGACCCCTCAAGGATCTCGTACAAAGGCAATGTCGAATCTAAGATTCCATGAGCCCAGCTGAGATAGTTGAGCCTGAAAGCAGGGGAAGGAGACCGTTGATGGTCAGCCATACCGAGTTTTCGCAAACAACATCTTTCGAGTGGAACTAGCCTCTCCTTACCGATTAGGAACCTAAGAAAAAGTCAGTGGGGTAAAGGAGGAAGTGGCAAGGACGGCGAACGCCCTTGCACGATCAGCAATCAGCGACCTCTTCGAAATGCGATCTCATCATCCATCTTGCTGCCAAACTCACGGTGGGGCAGAGCCTGTGCTCCGGTAAATGGACGTGAAGGCCGAAGTCATGCAAAAGCAGGGTCTCAGTCAAGCACCTGATCATTTGAGGACGGAATTTCGTCGACGTCAGCCAAAAGTCCTTTTTGCATCGCCCGCGCTATCATCCGAGCATGGAACGAAGTCTCATATCGGTCTTTAGATTTTGAATTTTTTTTTATTGGAACTTGCCTCAGAGCCGGCGGATCCTTGAAATCGATAAAGGCGATGCTCCCGCTTCTGCTATGCTTTATGCTGTTGTTCCACGATCCGGAGGACGGCGAGAGAAGGGGTTCCAAAATGAGTTTTTGGCCTGGAGATCAAGCAAGAAAAAAGGGTCTCTCCAACATGTCAAAAGCTCACTATTTCCCAAAACTCGAAGGATACAAGTCCGCCAGCTTCTTGAAGTCGGGTGGAGCATCTTTGTACTGGTTCAGACCTGCTGGTATGAGAGAGTTGTGACGAGGAGGGGCGCGAGAGGAGAAGGCAATGAAGGATTCACTTCCTTTTTCTTTGATTCATTCAATCCAACTCCGGTAAGATTTGATAGTTATACATGAGGAGTGGAGAAAAAAATGTACGGAAAGGGAACGTACTGATTACATGAGCTGAGGATGAAGAAACGACTCGTTGCGCATGTCCTCTTGCGCCCTCGTTTGAAAGTCCCTCAGCCTGCTGAGATCAAGGAGAGAGACGAGGGAGGGAAACAGGGTATAGGTTCCAGAAGAAAGGTGTATATGTGGGCCAAAGAGGTCTTCCCTCCGCTTCGGTCATGGACCGATACGATTCGGTTTTCCCTCCCCCTCTTTTCGGATTTTCAAGGAATTTGGTCTTTCGTACTCTTACTCAACTCTTCCGTCCATAGTTTGGAGGCGATTTCGGCTAGGGCATCGTCCAATTCCAGGCAGTCTTCTCCAGCATCCGTCGCTCTACTCCTTGAAAATATCGCTTCCAAATCCGGCCTTCTGCTCCTTCTCTCCTCGAAGGCAGCTGAGTCTCCTACGTTGGAATTTGTTTTCCTTCCGAACCGGCTTGATGGCTCCGGCATTGTGATCTGTTCCACTTTCACCCGGCCGCTCGGAGCGCTCGTATAATCTTTCTCCTTCGCCTCTTCGGTCTGCTCTAGCTCTGAGGACGCACCGTCGAGTGGATTCGGAGGCCTATCAGAGATCCGGTCGACCCGCAAGTCATCCCACTGAATCTGAACTTCTATGACCTGATGCAGCGATTTCTCGTCCGCTCTGTTATCGTCTGCTCCGAATCCCTCACCGTCATCGCCTCTTCTCCGTTTGGATGCTCTTCGTGGACTCGATCCATCGACATTGGGAGGACCCGCGTCAGCGCCCTCTTGCCTTGTTGAGGATCGGGGTAAGGACCAACGAATCTGGATCTGATCAAAAGCTACCGAGCCGGACGCTTCGATCCCATTGCCGTCAGAGGGAAGCCTGCGATCGGGGAGTGCTAGATCACGAAGAGATAGGGCTTGCTGCCGTCGTGACACAAATGCTTGCAAGTATGTATGCAGTTGAGACAGGAAGGCCTGGTGCGATTTTCGGGATTTTCAGAGACGGGAAAGCTAGTCAGCTTGCCATGACTTCCAGGTCAAGTTTCGACGGAGAGAGAGACGAACTCACATTGAGTCCAGGAAGTCGCTTGAGCCTTTCGACCATCTTCAGACCGAACTTGTCGTCGGTAACACCAAGTGAGTGAGGGGTTGACTTGTAGAGGTACTTATCCACGAGCTCCTTTAAAGGAACGAAATGAGGAATAGTATGACGAAGCAAGCGAATGTCGTGTGATGAGGCCTTGAGATGTGACTCTGACACAAGACCATCTCTGATTGCCGGAATGTCCAGTATCTGTTGTGTTGAACCGAAGACGAGGTAGTAGGGCTCAAAGAACCTTCCTGTGGAGGGCGGATCGGGTAGATATTTGGCAAGATCAACTTCGGCCCGACGAATCTTACGCTCTGAGCCAGCCTGGATGTCGTTCGCCTTCGCTTTCGTCGTCGAGGCCAGCTTCACCACCATGATCATCACCACAAGTGCCCTTCTGCTTACCTCTCCAAAAGGTCTCGATCCGGATTCCAATCCCGGTATTTTGGGCCTTTGCATGCTCCTCATCCTTGGCCAATTCCAGACGCTCGGCCCTCGCTCTGCTACCGACGTCGAGGTCCACCTCAAAACATGTCCATCCGCAGATTCGATAGAGGATCGACCTTTCCTCCAAGGTTGCCAATTCTCGAGAAAGCTCCTGGCTGACCAGATCCCTTTCCACAGGTTCCACAGCTCCAGGCTCGGGCAAGGACTTCAAGTTTTCAAGCTGGGCACGAAGCGAGGTCCTTTCCGCTTTCGCCAAAGACACTGTTTTCGGTCAGTACATTTAAGACGAATCACAGGGTGTAAGTGAGTTGCTTGACAGACGCAGTGCAGGCGATGAATGCTCAATCTAGCATCACGCGACGAAAGAGGAGGGGAGATTTCCGACCTGCCTGTCTCGGTCACTCCTAACATTCTTTTACCCTTCTTCTACTCACCTTTGCTCTTGAGAGTCTCCAAAGTCATTGGAGCATGTGCCACTGCTGCCGCATTGGCAGGTGAAGCCTCCCTATCGCCAGATGCCATGTCTAGCTTAATGAGGTGAGGGAGAGGGCGAGGTCCAGAGGCTCAGGTGAGAATTGCGGTATCTCCCAAGCGACTATCTCATGGATTGAGGCAATGCCGCTTATGGTCAACAACTTTTCGGAGTCGATCTATTTCTTCGTGATGGTAATCAAATAGGTTGCCGTTTTAGAGCGATGAAGGTAAAATCTGGTCCGGTCTTTCACCTTCGATAGGTGATCTTTTATGGTTCCATGTTGTAGAGGCACTCGGATCCAAAGCCGACGAGGCGCGAACGTGTGTGTGTGCAACGGAAGAAAGTGGAGTCGCTGCTTTGTCGTGTCGCGTAGAATGAGAAGAGCACGTGATGTAGAAATATGGAACGCGTGAAGTTCGACGCGTTCCTACCAAGCAAACGAGGAAAAACATTCGTGATCACGACTGGGATTTCCCAAGTAATCATAATGACGATGAAAATGATGCTCTCGTATTAGAGTAAAGGGTGTAAGAATAGGTAAATTTTTTGAGAGATTAAAAATCCAAGATGGATAAGGACCAAGGAAGAGATAGGAGGAACACAAAGGAAGAGGAGGACCTTGGGGCCTTTCTAGATAAATCTTGTTAGGTGTTTTAGGTCTTACGCTTTATTCTTAAATGGTTTCACGATTCAATTAATATGGTGATGGCAGTGACCTGACAACACATCTTTTTTTTGAACCTACCCAACCGCTTGTAACGCTCTAAGTGATGGAACTGCTTCGGATCTAGATTTCCACATCGTCACTTTATAATCACCCTAACGCTTTGGATGGTCACCACACATGCTGTCTCAGGAGGGAAATGCTGTAGAACTTGAGATTTCCTGTCTCCCTCCGGCTTCCCTCCCCCTCCAGGGCCAACTTGGCTCTGACAAATGAATTGAAGGAGAAGGTAGAAGTAAAGAAAGCCACTTCTGACGAGGCCCAATGGATAGGGGATGGCTTGGTGTGAGGTCGGAGAGCGAACGGAGTGGGAGAAGAGACACCTTGAGGGGAGAAGGGGAGGCGGAGGCGCAAGTCAGTGGAAGAGCGAAGGATAGGAGTTTGAAAAACGAGAAATTCAAGAGTATCGACATTCCTCGAACGTTGAGTGTCGCGGTTGAACGTTTTGGCATGCGTCCCACTCCTTTGTCACCTTCTCGCTTGCACACGCATCGGTCCCGACTCCCGACTCGCGAGTCCACGATGCACGAGTTTCTTCAAGAATAGAAAAAGAAGAGTAGGATCCACGATGCACGAGTCTCTTCAGGAATTTAAAAGAAGAGTAGGATTAAAGAATATGACGGTAAGAGGAAGAATAAGAAGATCAAGAACAAGAATATAATAAAAATAAAGAATAATTAATATATAAACAACTAATAATATATTACGGCTATGTGTAGGTGATCACGACAAGAATTAAAGACAAAAATGAAGCTTAAAGGAATACAATTAAGTATGTTCAGGAAGTGATAATAATGACATAAGAAGAAACTACATGACCATGACCAAACCTTGGTATTGTTTCCTTAAGCTCTTGTCGAAGCAAGTTGAGCCAGTTAATACCCACAAAGAGTAGGTTTGCAAGGGATGAAAACATGAAGATTCATGATTTGGATTTCGTGATCTGTAAGGAAAAAAGGAAAAGAAAAAAAGGGAATCAGTTCTTCATCATCCTACCCTGCTGTTTTTCAGAAACGAGAAGGGACCTGATCGATTCGATCGAATGATCATACCGCCAATGTTGCACAGGATACTTCAAGATTGCGACTGAAGCCTGATGAGTATGGTGGCCTGACCTTTCATCCAGCTTTGCCAAGTCTTTCCGACGTCGATTCGGTCCGGTCAAGCTTATGTGAGATGATCGCCGGCAGCGAACGTTGTCTGACGGTCAACGTAATCAGAAAACCCGCTCGCTCGTCTCAAGCTTCACTTGATCGTGCACTCTTGAAAAAAAAATCCTTTCGGTAAACGCATGGACTGGTGTCCCACTCTCGGGCTCTCCAAACTCCTCCTTCACCTTCTCCCCTAACTAGGCGATCACCGACTGGGTGCCGTATCGTACCTGAGGTCTTCTCAGGACTCGGTCCTGCTGGCGTTGGACTCTTGCTACAAGGCTTGGGGAGAGGGCAGAGATCCGAGGCATTGAGGTGCTACTTTTATCTGTTTGACCTAACACCGCTCTTTTTTTCCTCCCTCTCCTCCGTCGCGGTGAACCACCTCTGTTCATGCTGAGAAAGGTCAAACTTGATAGAAGAGAAACGGTGAGAGACAAACTTCTGATCATCCATCTTGACCATAGTTTAACCTCAAATTCTCCCGAACCGAAGGCCATGCGATGCGCTCGTCGATACTTTGTCTTTGGATACTGTCAAACGGCCTAGCCAGGCGGAATGATCACATTATGAGCTGACTATATCGAGAAAAGTGTTTGCGAGTGTTGGATGCCTTTAGGTCCATCCGCCTCAAGCCACCGAGTTGTTCACACAACGTTGTGCCCTCGCGCGACCACGCCTTGCTCGTAGGACTCGATCGTCTCTCCTCGAACGCATACATGCACGCTCACAGAACATCTTTATTGTCTCTGCCATCGACACCAGATAGTTTGGATTCGATTCACCTGCCGGTCTGGTGTGTGTGCACATGCTCAATCCGTGTGAGTCGAGGCATACTTTGTCTCCTTCTTTTTTTGATTGAGGATAAAGAAGCTGGACCAACTCTCCTTTAGCATCACATTGGGGACTTGTTCCCCACATCTTATGAGTGTGTGTCTGTATTACTCTCACAACTGCATGTGCATCGTGTTACATTGACATATTCCCTGTATGTACTGTACTGTATGTACGTTCTTGTACAGTACATAGCTTGTTCACCCCTTACATATTCAGGATTGTTGCCCCCACGCTTTCCATAAGGCGATCCTCTCAATATTTTTACTGTACTTTTCTTTCTTCCCCCCTCTTTCATATGTTTTCTTCGTTTTTAAAAATGGTCTGTCAATGGCTAGTTCAAGGTGGGACCCTTCCCCTTCCTTTGGTTCTCCCTGCTCCTTTGTTCTCTCCTCCATCGTCGTGAGAAGAAAAATTCACGGCCGTTCTTGGAGCGATGAGTGACCAACCTCAGAGGTTGATCAAACGGTCGCACCTCCTATAATCCAAAACCATGGATGACAAGTCAATCACAATCACCACCAACGAAAACCTTCAGGGAATCCTCGCCAGCAAACAACACCCTAACCCCTTCGCGCCTACCCACGGTTTGAGCCCTCAAGAAATACATTCGCGATTCCTTCCACATTGGCGGGTAACTTTCAGGCCAGTAGAGCAGGCGGGATCGAAAAAAAATGATAGCGGATCTTGGTGACAAAAGTACAAGTGCTCCCGCCCCGATACTCGCGTCGAGGTTCCTATTCGGTGTGTTGGCCATTCGGAATCGAATGTAGCATACAGGAATGAATGAATAAGCCCCCTAAAGAGGAAGTATCAGGGGTCGCGGAGCGTCAAGTAGAGAAGATGTAATCAGGATTATCAGTCCTCCGATGTAAAAGGTCTTGAGATTCGAGTATCGATGTCAAGCCAAAGTATGAATGTAAATCGAGGAGCGGGGGGAAAGGCAAGGGGAAACCAGCTGAGAGGGCCTCAGGAGACGGATGGCCGCCCTGCCCGTTGGACCACTTGTGACTGCTCATCTGGATCGAGATCTAAATTATGACACCGATATAAGAATTTTTGAAGTCAAAGGCCACGGATGTTGTTACCAAGTGTATGTGAGTGAAAATCTCGCGTCCAAGTTTTGGCTACCCGCCGCCTTCTGTAGCTCCCGAAATGTAACCCGCATCTCCGATTGTCCATGCAATCGTGCTTCAGTCAGAGTTGATTCTTTGAATATTACACGAGGTTAAGAGAGCCTTCACTTTTGAAGCTTGAGCTTGGTGAGGGTAGCTGCAGGTGTTAGTCCTCTGTGTGAGGTATGAGTAAGTGAGTGTGAGTGTGAGTGTGAGTGTGATGGCGAATGCGAGTGTTTTGGGTCATTATTGAGGTGTCCAACTCGACGTGTACCTGCAGTTCGAACAGCTCACTGTCACGAACAAGTCATAAGTGTCAGCAATAACTAATTAAATTCACACGTTATGATTAAAGAAATCTTCCATAAAACGCGCTGCACATACTTGCATCTCTGACCCTACTGCTCACATTCGCTCGGGATGTGATGATCATCATGATGGTAGCTCCCATTCACATTCCGAATAATCAATTAGATTCACCCCATCTTTGTGGTCGACTTTATAAAGAGGCCAAAACGACTTGGATTATATTCGGGACCATCCGAGAAACCTTCTCCAGACGTCTCTCTTCACTATGACTTTGACTTTGTAAAGCTCTCAATGTAGGCACCTACTGTGAGTGTGAGTACATAAGGCCAGTGTGACCGTACCACATGAGAACAACATCGGCCTTTTACTAAAGTGTTGCATCTTGTATTCGTAGCACTGACAGCGACTGGACTGTGACTGTATGGCCACCTTCCTGCTTCGCCAGGCTCGACGGAGAATGGCACGGAGGCTCCAGACTTTGCCGTGCATGTGTCGATCTCGAACGTGAATTGAAATGGGAGACACCTCTTGCACTGTCACAGAGAGGCATTAAGGATTAACTGACTGTGATTGTGGTTGCTTGAAAGATTGCCAGACCGTTTATTATTTGATCGCCCGACTCTCCGTTTACGTTCACATTCTTGACCTTGAGCCTTCTTGCAGCTGCGTCCTCACCATGACTTTCTCACTGGGATGTGCGACATGTTCTATACTCAACGCAAAGCCATGACCTGCATGGCGAAAAAGCTTGTAATCGAGAGTACGTTCGTTCGCTGTGGTTAGACTGGGCAGACGAGGTTGGTCGAATGAGGGAGTCGGCGGCTGCCAAGTTGATCAACAAGGCTCAAGCTACCAACTGCCAGGTATGAGAGCAAAGTGGCATACACTAGGAATCAGGACAAACGACCGGTGTGACATGGGATCATGTCCTTCGTCCTCCTTCCTCCTCCTTCCTCCTCCTCCCACTGCTCCTCCTCCTCCTGTGCCGCCGCACCCTTTTCTCGACAGACTAAATGTTTGGATGCGATTTGCGATTCGTTATCATGTGAACACAATTGTGAATGGAACACCCTGGTTCAAGCATGCCTTTTATTTCGACGCCTCGGATCTTCCTGAAAGAGACGAGGAGCGGAAACTTGTGTGCGAACCCGAAATCCCAAGCAAGTCAAATTCTCTCTTTCAACTCCTGGTCGTTGGGGTGGGGATGAATGGGGATAGGGGCAAAAAAGGAGCGAAACCTGGTGGTGGCAGTTTCTCTCCAGGCTAGAGGTGTGTTCTAACGTCTTTTTTCTTTTCTTTTCCTTCTTTCTTCCTTCTATCCCACCTATCTCCTTCTCCTTCCTCCCTCTTCTCCTCTTCGCTTCATTCAGAGCAACCAACTACGTCCTCCTACTCCCGCCCATCAACCCCTCCCTCGCCAAGAAGGTCTAGAGGTAATCGACAGCAGTCGCGGCTCCGTCCATCCCATATACACCGAGGTGTTGATTGCGTCGAAAACGTCCCTATTCGCCTCTCCCCTTGTTTGACCCTTCCCCGCCTGTCATTTCATCAATCACTGTCATCCCTCCCACCTCTCTCCCACCATCACCCTCCCTCCGATCCTTGTCTCACAAGATATCCTTCCTTAAGCACCTATCACTCTTAACCCTTGCCCCATCTGCTTCCCTCCCAGTCCCTCCCCTCTCTTTCTCGAGCTGAGGAACATCTTCTTTTCTTTTTTTCTTTTTCTTTTTTTCTACCTAGCCCTATCCACCATACTTTCCATCACGGCACCTTCGACACATCATATCTTTGAGCCATCTCTGCCTCGGCCGTTCCTACCCCAAGATTCACCCACACTGTTTATCCCAACAAGCACACTCGTTTTATTAAACAACTCTCCTTGTCTCCAGAGCTCCCATATTAATTTCTAAGGACACTTGCCTCAAAAACAACAACACCAAGACATCAGCGCCCAATCTGCCATCCGGACTGAAAATTAACAGGCGACAACTCTCCCCCAGCGGAAACCCTTTTATCATTGGCATATCTCGTCCAGGGTTTCATCCTACCTCGTCGTTCTTCTACCTACTTATCTCTCCGACAAAACTTGAGCCTGCTTGCCAAACGCAGTGGTCTTTCTTTGCGCTGGACTCATCGGGCTTCATCCGCACCATCACATTCAGCTAACCTCACCAAGAAAAACCGTCAGGCGAGCTGACAAGCTCTGTTCAGCATCGATCTTTGTGAAAAGAGACGCAAAGATATCAAAGAAGCCAAGGTAAGAGGGCGAGAGATGGTGAGAGAGGATGGGAGTGAGGGAGGGGAGTGAGAGTGCGGATACATGGAGAACAGGCTTACAGGGGCTGAGGCAGACGATGCTTATCCTAAATTTGTGGAAATCACCAACACCTCACAGATCCATCAAATCAACAGCATACAGCCATGGCGACTCACCGTGCCCCTATCGTGGCACCCATTCCGCCCTTCAAGGGTGGACCACTGCAAGCAACTGACTCGCCGAACAGAAGAGTACCAGTGGGAGCCTACGAGGAGATCAAGAACGCAACGGCAAGGTCGACAGCTGGCAACCGGCGGCCATCGGTAGGAAGCAGCGGTGCAGAAAATGCCCGAAGCTCCGCGACCCAAGCTTCCTCTCACAGATCAAGGGTGCGACCCCCCACTGCTGAAGGCAGGGATCCGCACTATCCAGCAGGAGGCGAGAGGCGGTCAAGACAGGGGTCGTCCCATGGTGAAACTGCCCAGGAGAGGCCCCGACCGACCTCAAGGCTCGAGATGGAGAAAAAGCGTCACCATAATGACCCAAAAAGCATCGGACCGTGGAGGCTCGACAAGCTCATCGGCCAAGGTGCCTCGGGCCGCGTCCGTCTGGCTTACCATTCGGTCACGGGCCAGCAGGCTGCGGTCAAGATCATCCCGAGGCAGTTGATCAATCAGAGTAGGATGAGCTTGAGAGACGCCGACGCCAAGATGAACAAGATGATTCTCGGTATCGAAAGGGAGATTGTCATTATGAAGCTGATCGAACATCCAAACCTCCTCGGGCTCTGGGACGTGTACGAAACTTCGAAGGAGCTCTACCTGATCATGGAATACGTCGCTGGAGGAGAGCTGTTCGACCACCTGGTAGCACAGGGCAAGCTGAAACCAGCTGCCGCTCGTGCATACTTCCGGCAGATCATTTTCGGCATGGACTACTGCCATCGATTCAATATCTGCCACCGTGACCTCAAGCCCGAGAACCTGCTGCTGGATGCCAGCAAAAAGATAGTCAAGGTCGCTGACTTTGGTATGGCGGCCCTCCAGCCCACTGAGAGGATGTTGGAGACCAGCTGCGGCAGTCCGCACTATGCAAGCCCAGAGATCGTTAGCGGGAAAAGGTACAAGGGAACAGCGAGCGACATCTGGAGCTGTGGTATCATTCTCTTTGCCCTGCTCTGTGGAAGGCTTCCGTTCGATGATCCGAATATCCAGCTCCTTCTCGGGAAGGTAAAAGCTGGCAAATTTCAAATGCCAGATTGGCTCGAGCGAAGCTCCCAAGATCTGATCTGGAGAATGCTAGAAGTCGACCCTGAGAGGCGGATCACCATGCCCGAGATCATGAGGCACCCTTGGTTCACCAACAATGGTGAAGAGTCTGACCGCAACCCGGTCACCACCTCGTTTGATAGTTTCCAAAACGATCAGCTCACCCTGGGCGAGATTGACCAGGATATTTTGGGCAACCTCAAAACCCTTTGGCCGGAGCTGTCGGTCCAAAACATCACCGAGCAACTCATCTCTCCGGGACCCAACTGGCAGAAGACTTTCTACTCGCTCCTTGTCACCCATCGGGAAAACCACTCAGCAGATGATGACGATTTTGCCGAGCCAGAGAAGCCATCTACGGGTGGCAGCACCAGGGACGAGAACAGCTTCATTGCGTCGATGCATGCGCAACAGCAACAACGCGAGAGGGCGAAGCCGAGAAGGTCCTTCGATGCTGCCGGCTCGCCTTCCCTTGCCCACCCGCCACTACCTGGCCAAGAGTCAAGCTCGGGCAAGCCTGTGGCCCATCGTACCGCTCCACCGTCCCCGGCCATCAATACAGTGCCTCTTCCTTCAGCACCTGGTGCCACCCGATCTCGACCTCCATCGAGGCAATCTAATGAGATAGCAGCATATCAGAACGACGGTGCCGCAAACTCGCGGTCAGCAGTCGCTGCTCGAAATTCGGTGGACGTCGCTAGGGCCGCCGGCCGGGCTTCGATGGATGCCCCTCGCTCTCCCGCTGGTGCTAGGCCTTTGCCTTCTCCAACAAAAGGCGCCAGCGGCTCGAGAACTCCACAGATGGATACCCGGATCCCAGAGATCAAGCTCCAAGGAACAACGCCAGGAGTCGAGGAGGCTCGGACCGTGTCACTCCAGCGTCGAACAACTTCTCCATCTCAAAGACCAGCAGCCGCTCACACGCGGTCCTACAATGACGAGAATCAAAGCACGCCCGTGAGAACCCGGGTTTCGCGAGCACAGGCTTCGGATATAACGCCCAAGCCGACAGCCAGAGCCTCTTCCAGACCCGTCTCGCCAACGAAACCTGGACACACCGGGAAGAGGCCTTCCAGCGTCCACTCCGCTCACGGCGCTCCAACGATCACGGTCCCTCAGGTTGGTGATGCTACCATGCAACGCTTCTTCCAGGAGATCGCAGATGAGTTGGCATCGATCCGAGCGACTGGAGAGAAGCCTGATGGTCTTCAAACGAAGCTAGACAGACTGAGGGACTCGGTCGGCCCCTCGGAGCATCTGTACCAGCAGGGAACACCAGTCTTTGAGGGCCTTGCCAGTCCCGCTATGACCAACTTCTCGGACATGACTCAGTTCGAAGATGCCGAGGACGATGTCAGCGAGATCGATAGCGTCAGATCTGGCTCAGAATCGTCTGGACAGCCTTACACCCCGACCTCCCCGTTGCCACCTCCCATTAGTCCGGCTTTGAAGGCAGCACCCCTCGTGGTTTCCGACAAGGGTCGGCAACAGGCCGATCACGCCAGTCTGAGTGGTTCGAACCCTGCAGCTCGGTCTACACGCAGGCCCCCTGGCAGCGTAGCCCCTGGCCCAAGGCCCTCCAGTCTGTTTAGCAATGGCAGCGGCACGAGTTCCATTCTGGGAAGGAGAAGAAGTCTTCTCGGGGCTAGGAAGGAGAAACCAGACCCGTCCCAGCAGGTACAGCTCGATGGAAGGAATTCTCTGGCATACGATCAGACTCGCCCGGGCGCATCACCTGTCACCGACCCCACCGCCGTGTTTGGCCAGCCTAATAGGGGTACAACACGACTTCAGAAGAAGAACCCTGGTCTCGGTCTCGATATCGGCGTTCCAAACACGTACGTATCACCGACCGTGATCCAGGGCATTCCATCTGCCCCTCCGACTCCAACTACCCCATCAATCAACTCCAGCCCAAAGCAGAGCTGGTTTGCCGGCCTCTTCAACTGGAAGCCCGCCACGTACACCCTCATGTCGGTAGACAACCTCAGTGGAACAACTGCCGAGTGCAAGCGCCTGCTTCAAGCCTATGGAGTCAGGGTCCTTGTCGAGGATTCTGAGCATCATGGCACCCTGAAGTGCACAGTCAACGAGTACAGAGAAGCGACCGGCGTCTTGACCTCTGCCAAGCCTGTGCGATTTAGGGTCGAGTTCACCATCCTTCCCGTCGGATCTGCCACCAACTCGCCGCACATAGGCTTGGGCTTGGGCCTAGCAAGCCCCAACCCAGGCAGCAGCGGGAGGATGAGCGGTCACCCATCGCCAGTCCTCAGCACCTTCTCAAGAAACAGTGGTGCCAGCTCGGGAATCGGATCCGCCGAGTACGCGAAGAGGTTGGCAACAGGATTCTCGACCAGCGTCACCCTTGTCCAGGAGAAGGGCGCATTGAGCACCTTCAAGCTGATCCATTCAAGGATGAGGAAAGACTGGGTTTTGGATGGCGGAAACGGTAGTCCTATGATGGCCTGAGGCCCATGCATGCCAGGAACATTCCGTCTTCATCCCATCGCATAGCATCCCCGTGTATACCAGTTGGCTCCAGCGTCCAGAAGATCATGGCTTCCTTGCTCTTCGCTCTCTCCTTCTCCCCCTCATCACTATGTTCCCCGCAATCTCATCTAGCAACGGTATCGTCTCATCATCATTGTCACTATCCTTTATAATATCCCACGTTCATTTTCTCGCATCCGTCAGAACACTCTTTTGGACCTTGGCACCCGACAACATCAATTGAAGTTTTAATCCTTTCCGAAAAGCATTTCCACAGTATCAGATAGGAGGAAAGAGAGAAATCAGATGCCTTATCACCACCACATTCCCTCATCCGAACTCGGAAATCCTTCCTTGGATCGCAGTCGCTTCGAATGCCCCTCCCCACTTCCCATATCCTTCCCACTCCTTGCACAGCGTGCTTGCCATACGTTTGAGCCTTGATGAAACAAAGACGATCAATCTCATTCCACATTGAACCGAGAGCTTTCCCCTCCCCCGTTTTTTTTTTTT
>KZ819880.1:0-40121 GCA_003144235.1 Violaceomyces palustris | reverse complement strand
TTCTTGATGCTTCATGACGCGCCTCCCCCCCCCCCCCACCTTCCCCCATTTTCCACCCCTAGTCCACGGGACTGGACATGGTTAATAAAAAAAGAAAAAGAAAAAGGGGGGGTCTGGGTTGGGTTGGGTTTGCTCATGATAGCGAAATCGCATGCTATCAGCCAAGAGAACTGCAACATTCACACAGCCTTTCCTCACACTCATGACTCAATCACGCTCAACGCTGTGACCATTCTTGAGTGTGAGTCTCTGTGTTGTTCGTGGGTCGTGTGTGATCGTGTGGTGGGTTGGTATTTGAGAGAGGGGGAGTGGGAGAGAAAGGGAGAGAAGGGTGAATGATCATTCATGAACTGACTCAACACCGCACGGTCCCGTTCGCAACAGCCCCCCGAGCAGGAAAAGTGACCTTACTCCTTGCGCTTTCACATACAAGAGTTACGGGCAACGAAAGTGACCGAGGGGACCAAAAGGGGAACGCACCCCTAAAAATCACCGGTCTCCAACCCTTCCACCACCACCACAAGTCACCACCTCTCTGACTGTCGCCACAGAAGCAGCATTCATTCACCCTTCCCATCCCCAACTCAAAAACGCTTTCTCATCGATCAGCCGAAGGGACAGAGTGACGCCATCAAGAGCGCAAGAGAAGGAAACAAGGGGCGGGGAGGGAAAAGCAAAGTCACATTCTTCCCTTTTCATGATTTGAAGCAGTGGCCGAGGGCAGAGCAGAAAGCACGAAGTAGGAGGGGAAAAGGGAAAGGGAAACAATTCAGAGAGACAACGATCATGGCGACCACCGAGCAGGAGAACGCCATCCTTCAACGTGTCACCGACTCGAAAGAGGACGCTTTCGGCAAGGAACCCGAGCGTTCCAACGAGACCGAGTCGGAGACGCTTTCTAACCCGGATACGGACAAGGAGCTGGGCTCAGATCTGGATCCGCACGGTGATGCAGCCGATCCGGACTACGACCTGGATGATGAGGACGACTTTACGAGGTCGAACAGGGCGGATGCAAAGTTCTCCTCCTCCAAAGGCGCCGTCGGAGCTTGGAAGAGCAGGTTGCCCGGAGGCTCTGCCAACACTGGACCCAAGGGTGTCATCAGGGATAGCCTGGCCAAGGACGCGGCGGACAGGAGGGCGAGCGCCCAGCGCATCAGGACCACCAACGACAGGCTTAAAGCGATGAGCTTCCAGGCCGAGACGTGGGACGAGGCCGAGGCTAGGAGGAAGAGGGAGAAGGAATTGGAAGAGTCCAAAGGGGAGAGCGACGACGAAGAAGCCAGCGCTCGAGCGATCGCCGAACTGAAAGCGAGGGAGCAGAGGAGGGAGCAGAGGATCGCTGAGCTCCGAGCCGGATCCATCAACAGATCATCCTCCCCTCTCTCGGCCGCCGGAGGACCAAGGGGATTGGCCGGAGGGCAAAGATGGTTTGGCCACTTGAGGGAGGTCGACCAGAACGGTTACGTCGCTGCCATAGACCAGGAGGACCCGAGCGTCCCTGTTGTCATTCACATTTATGGAAAGGTGAGCCACTCCTTTCGTTTCCCTAGCTTCCCTTTCCTTTCCTTTTCTCTTCCCTTCCCTCCCACCCTTCATCCAGTTCTTTTCCCCTTTAGAAACGAGGGGCGCCCCATTGCCTTTCATTTCAGCAAGCCGTAGACCTACGAACCTCACAACACCTTTCGCTATCATTCACTCCTCCTCTGTTTCCCTCTTTTCCACGAACCAACTCTACCTAACTTTCGTTGGCTCCTGGATTGATCTGACATCGATTGCGTGGGAACACGGGGGCTATAGTCGGTCGAAGCGTGCGCCGCTCTGACCTTCTCACTGTCCTCGCTAGCTAGGCAGTACCCCCTGACCAAGTTCCTTCAAGTCAGAGCGACCTCGATCGGGTTTGGAGGCGGAGCGGGTGGCTCGTTGATCAACAAACATCATGGCCGAGGTCACCAAGATGATGATGATCACTACGACGAAGACGACGACGACGACGACGACATCTTGGCGGTTATGGAAAAGGAAGAGTCGGCGGCGGAAGTTCTTCCTACCCTCCTGGTCTACAAGGGTGGTCAGCTTGTGGCCAACCTGGTCAGGGTCGACTTGGACGATGGCTGGAAGGGAGGAAGTGAGTCAGCCGTCAGGGACATCCTCTCGAGGTACGACGCCCTCAGATCCAGCAGCCAGCCTCAAACCAAGCTGAGGACCGACTCTTCGGGATCGGATGATGACTGAGAGAGAGTTACCCAAGGCGTGGCACACCAATGCACTCTTACACCAACGTGGCATGGCATGAAACATGCAGATGGAAGATACCCAACCTTTCCTTACTTTTTTTTTCGATGGGCAAGGAAGTAGATCGAAACGTCATCCTTACTCCACCGCCAAGGATGCTGAAGGACCATTCCATGACCCTACTTTCTTGAAACGGTGTGGCATGGAGGCCGGATCTCACACGCTCGAAACAGTATGCCTTCTGACTTTCAAAAAAAGGAAGAAAGAATCTCCCCCCCCTCCCACGCCACCCCAGGATCGCTGTCTTGGGATTGGAAGGCAGGAAGGGGAAAGGCTGGGGAGGGTTCAAGTGGATTGGATTCCGGAAAAGCAAAAAGTACAGCAAGCATGACCGAAAAAAAGGAAAGCATGGAAAGGAGAAGGCATCTTCAAATCCCCATCCAACCCCCTTCCCCCTAAAAAATAATAGGAAAGTAACGAGAAAAAAAAAAGCATCCCTCGAGCGTACCTTATCTTGTGTATCCATCAAAGCGTGTAGAGCATTCATGCCTCGTTCCACGACCCGTTCATGTATTCCCATCCCGCAGACCCTTCTCCCATCAACCTCTCTCCCCGCCCCTCTCCCACCCTCCCGGCTCCCCGAACTCGCAAGGCAGTTTCATTCTAAGTCATCTTTTTTTTTTTTCATGTGGGAATCGAGCGACATCCCAGGCTGGTTCCCGATGGTTCGTATTAAAAAAAGGAGGTTTGTATCGATGATCGAGGGATCGATTACACAATTCAAGTTTCTATGATTACGTTCCGACAGGGGAGCGAGTTCAATCCGTGAAGACCTCGTCGACGGCTCTGTCCCTCAACTGGGCCAACAAGGTCTGAGCGGTCTTGGTCTGCTCCACCTCGTCGTTCTCTCCGACGTAGTCCTCTCCGGAGACCTTGTCCGCCAGCAAGAGTTTCCTCTCTCCCAGCTCGTGGATGTTCTCCTTCATGTCCACCGGTTGGGAGGGGGAAAGGGGGAGGGGAGATGAATGCAAACATGAGTGGAAGGGGAATCGGGACGAGATCGTGGAACCGTGGATTCCCCTCTTTCTTCTCTTGAGCACTTTTAGAGAGAGAGAGAGAGAGAGAGAGAGAGACGACTCACATCGATGGTTCCCTTGGAGATGAGCTTGATGACGGTGACGGGTTTCTTCTGACCCATTCTGTAACATCGGTCGGCGGCCTGCTTGTCGTTCTGAGGGTTGAAGTCCTGGTCGAACATGATGACCCAGTTGGCGGCTACGAGGTTGATCCCCAATCCGCCGGCCTTTGTGCTGAGGAGGAAGACGGTGATGCTAGGATCGTTGGTGAACTGGTCCACGAGGTGTTGTCGGTCCTCGACCTGGGTCTGACCCGTGAAGCCGACGTACTTGACCCCCATCTTCTCCAGGCAGACGCAGAGGATGTCGAGAACCATGGTGAATTGCGAAAAGATGAGGAGCCGGTCTCCCTTGGCTTGGATCTCTGGGATGAGCCTCTTGAGCGCGTGGACCTTTCCAGAGTCCATCCAGTCCTTTTCCGGAAGGACGTGTTTCCTCGTGCTCTGTGGGGAGGGAAAAAAAAAGGCGAAAAGCGAAAGGGGAAAAGGAATGCGTGGTTGGATGCATGAAGCCAGTGCCGAAGCCTTCAAGTTGAAGGCTTCGGTTCACACGATGGAACAACACGATCACACGAGAGGAACAAGATGGTGTCGAACTCACAGGAAAGCTTCCAGCCGACAGCGACAGCTGAGCGTCCGTGTTGATCGCCAGGTCCTCCTTCAGGTGTTCGAAATTGTAGTCGGCGTATTCTGGCTCCTTCAACAGGTCCCTGGCCATGGCGTCGATCTTTGCCTCGTCAAAGATCCTCCTCATCAGAAGCGGATGGTTCGCCGCCTTCCTCAGATCGATCAGGACGTGGCCGGATTGGGAGTTCGAATTGGTACCGGAGGACGACGTCGTGCCGCCCCTGGTCCTCGACCCTGCTCTCGGTTGATCGACGTTTTTCTCTCCATTCTCCTGATTGCCGTTGAGCGCAGCCTTGGTCCTAGCCACAGCCTGAGCGTAGAGCTTCTTCTGGGGCGGAGTCATCTCGCAGTATTCCAACCGGATCGTCTTACCGGTCAGCTCGGTCAGGACCTTGTCCTTCAGCCTACGCAACACGAAGGGCCTCATCATCTTCTTCGCCCTGTCCACCCTCTGCTGACTGAGCTGGTTGTTCTGACCACCGGCCTTCACCTTGAAGATGGCCGAGAGTGCCTCCTCGGCGTCGTTAAAGTAATCGGGCATGATGAAGTTGAGCAGAGAGACCAGCTCTTGCAGGTTGTTCTGCAGAGGCGTCCCCGTCAGGAGTAACCTCCACTTGGACCTGATGCGGAGCAGCTTTTCGTACTTTTGCGATTTCCTGTTCTTCAACATGTGACCCTCGTCAAAGACGCAGACGTTGAAACCCTTCTTCCTCAGAAAGTTGTGGTCGTTCGGTCCACCTGCGGCCATGTCGTATGTGGTGAGGATCACCTCAATCTCTTCATCCTCCCTGATCTCCTCCCGCAGAAGGACCCGCTCCTTCTGAGCTCCGTAATACCTGCGCACGTAGATGTCCGGGGCAAAGAATCTGAACTCCCTATCCCAGTTTTCCAGGACCGATGACGGCACCACGACCAGGTGCGGTCCCTTGATGCCCTTCTCCTTGAGACTGGCGATGAAGGCGATGACCTGAGCCGTCTTTCCTAGACCCATCTCGTCCGCCAGGATGGCCGACGTCTTCTTCCTGTAGAGCAGGTTCAGCCAGTTGACACCGACGAGCTGGTAGTCTTTGAGCACGACGCCTTTCCCGAGGCTGGCCGGCTGCTCTTCAAGGTAGCCCTCGCTCTTGACAGAGGCACCCTTCTTGATCGAGGACAGGTTGAGCGTCGACTCCTCCTTGCCCATCGGGCTGGCGGCTCTCGATGACGTGTCCTCCGGCTGCCAGCTGGCCATGGCCCTGTTCAAATCCCTTCCGATCTTCTCGCACTTTTCCAGGACGGCATCAACCTCGTAGTAGCCGGCCATGAGCTCTTTGCACTGATTGAAAATCCTCGGGGTGACTCCTTTCGCCTTCTTGTCACCTAACCGAGACTCCACGTCGGCGGCGTTCTTGAAAGGCCTCATACTGATAATCATTTCTGCCTGGGCTGCGCTGCAGTTGGTCGTGTCCATCAGAGCGCTGGCGTCGGCGTCATTGAACCAGTTGACTGCGGCTCGATCCTCCCTGTCCACCCTGTCGACAGCCTCATCGTCCTCGTCCGATGAGAGATCAGCAGCTCCTTTCCCCAGGCCGTCGTCGTCATCTGATATGCTGATAGCCCTCGTGTCCCCTTTCGACGATGGAGCAGAAGCAGAAGCAGACGTGGAAGAGGTGGAGGAATTGACCAGACTGGGCGTGCGAGAGGTGGAGGGAGTCGAGATGGATGAACTCCTCGCGGAGGTGAGCCGACCATCTAGCTTCCATCTGTTTAGCAGCGCTAGCGCCTGGCCGACAACCCAAGATGATTGGCTCAGCGCCTCGTAGCACTTTGCTTCGGAGGCGTCGGGAAAGAGCTTTGAGAGTCGCTTGGCTTTCTCCTTGCGGGTCGACTCGAGGCTTGGCACCGAGCCGTTCGGCCCCGGCTCGGAGACTTTGGATGGAAAGACGACGGGTGGGGGGGAAGGTGACGAGCTCGAGGTTTGCCCACCCCTGATGAGCCTTCGCCTCGGCTTGGGAGCCGCGGAAGCCTCTGCTTCTTCGCTCCCGGGAGCATCAGCGTCGGATAACTCGGAGTCGTCGGATATCACAGTGATCGCGTGGCGTGGAGGGGCTTTACTCGGCTCGTTATACCTGAACTGCTCGAGGCTCGATTTGAAGCTCGATCCGTTGGCCAGCTTGACTTTCTTTCGGCTCTCGGGAGAGGAGGAGAGTGCTTGCTCCCTGCGCTTTCCGCTAGCACCAGCGTGGTTACTCGTTGCTGTCATGGACGTTAGGAGGGAAGATCGACCGTTGAGGAGGCCATTGGCGTGCCCATTCGAAAGTGACGTTCCCGGGCTTTTGAAACTTGTTCTTTCCATGCCGGCACTCATGGATTGGTGGAGACGGTTGGCGGAAGATGAAGTGCCGGACATACTATCCTTGGCTGTCGTGGAAGCAAGACGGCTTCCGGATGGGGGAGAGCTGGCGGCGTCGAACTTCTGGCGAGGAGGCTTGCTGGAGGGAAGGATGGAGGGAGAAGCGGCAAGTGGGGAGGAGTCGAAGGCGATGATCCTTGGTTGGCGCGTGGGTGTCGCCGGGATCTCTGGTTGCGGTGGATCTTCGGGGCGGCAGGTTCTAAGCAAGGATGGAGATTGTTTGTCATCGAGGGGCATCTAGGCGCGAGAAACAAGAAGAGCTCTGAGCCATTCACGAGGAGGAGGAGGAGGAGGAGGAGATTGCCTTTCTTTAGACACCAAGCTGAGCGCTCCGCTCATTCGGGCTCCCCGACTTGGATATGTGACGACAGCCACTGTCGTAGGTGCAGAGATAGAGAGGGGTGACAGTGGCGATGATAGTGATGGTGATAGTGATGGTGATAGTGATGGTGACAGCGATGGTGATGGTGATGGTGTCGGTGAAGTGTAGTGTGAGAGGCCGAAGGTGGGTTGGCGTTTGATTGTAAAAGGTTTCCTTGGTAATCACACTGTCTAACTAAAACTGCCTTCGGTTCTCCTCGCCCTCTCCGTCTCCCCCTCTCTCGCTTTCTCTCTCTCTCTCTCTCTCTCTCTCTCTCTCTCTCTCTCTCTCTCTCTCACACACACACACACACGCAATCACAAACCTGACCTCCCCTCTTTTCTCTTCTCGGTGTGACACCCATTTAAAAGGTCGTAAAAGGTCGGGTTCGGATGGGGGATCGCCAGAGGAGGAAGATCAGGGCGGGTAAAGAGAAAGTTCAAAAAAAAATAAAAATCGAAATGAAACACTCAGCCTCTACACCTTTTTGTTTTGACTTTCGGAGTTTCTCGAGACTCGACCCTTGCTTTTAGAATCATAAATGAACATGAAGAACTAACTCGAATCTTAACCATGGCTTACTCTCCGAGCGCTTCATCTCTCATCCTCGATCCGTCGTTTTGGCGAACCAGAAAATTCACCGCGTCAAGTTCACAAACACGCACGAGCAAGCAACATGGGCAAGCAAGCCCGTGACTTGACGGATTCAAAGTGAGAGTGAAGCTGTGTCGAACTCTTTGAGATCGAGTGGCCAAGTCATCACCAACCAATCATGACTCCAAGGAGGGATGCGTGCTTGTGTGTGGATGGATCGATTCGAGACGAGCTTTGAATACGTTCCGAGGTGAGCCTCGATTCCGAGCGAGTGAGGAGGAGCGAGTGAGTCACTGAGGGATCGTTTCGCCTGTCTGTTGGGATGTCGGTCGCCAAAGAGTAGCGGATCAGAGTCACTCACTATGATCGTGAATCGATCGACTAAACCTTGACCCTTCTTACCGTGACTCTGGCTCGCGGGAAGAACGATAACGGATTGTGAATCCAGAATAAAAAGGAAGGGAAGTAAGACTAAGTATAGCAGTCAGAGATAGGCACCAGCCGATGGTGAATCGGTGATGTTGGCGAGCCTGATCCGTTCCCGTGCACATTCGCTTCTCTCCGATTCTTGTGATCGATTTTCACCCACGACCTTCTTTGAAACATCTTCTTCATCATCCCCTCTCCATTTCCCCATTCGGTTCTCTCCAGAAGGGGTGTGTGTGTGTGCGTGTGTGCAACTTTTTTTTTATAGGGTAAGGAAACGTCATGACTTGGGACGACCTCCTCCTCCTCCTGTACGTGTGACCGGATCGGGGCAAGGTTTCGATCATAAAAAAAAAGAAGAAGAAAAAGGAAAAAAGAGGATGGATGTGTACGAATCGTGAATCGTGCAAGATCAAATCACGTCCAATAACATACACAGTCAAGTCTCAGGCGGCTGAGCCCCACGCGATGATGACCGCAACGCGTCCGTGTTGAGTATCATGTAGGTGATCGGGATCGGTGGACCGAGCGATCTCCCGATCTACCGAAGGCATGTTGGCTTATAAAGTGGCAGGCTTGCTTGCCTTGACAGTGCGATTGGAATCAGCCCCGGAGCGAGTCCCTCTCCCCCAACCACCGACCGCGAACCTTCAGAATTCCTTCAGCGTAGAGTTCCTCGTCCTCCTCGCCTCCAGGTGGGAGGCATCACCCCCCCTGCTAAGCGTCTTGGTGATCCTCTTCTCGAGGAGCTCTTCGTGAAGCGTCTGGGCCCTCTCCATCTGCTTCCTGGCCTCCTCGTTGTGGTGGTGGAGGATGACCGAGGCCGGGGGTCTCCTGGTGTCGGAGAGGAAGAAGGTGTAGATGCTCACCCCTACCAGTGTCGCCGGGATGTTGGTGAGCGCCGTGAGCGCCGAGTACTTGGCAGGGAAGCAATCCTGACCCCAAAGGACTCCGCACGCGAACCTCGATCCCAGGTCTCTGGCCGTGTTGGTCGCCACGTTGGCCGAGGAGAATCCCCAGACGATCACTCCGTAGGCCAATCCGATCGTGTAAGGAGCCACCTGAGGGCCAGTGAAGGGGTTCGAACCGTCCAGGTTGGCCCAGATGACGAGCGAGAGGAGCATGTCGGCGAAGAATTCGTTGGCGAAGATGGATCCCATCGACCTCCCCGCCGTCGGGAAAAGGGCAATCGTCCCCGCCGGTCCTGAAGCCGAGAAAACGACCGCCGCCTCGCCCTTGGACCTTAGAAGCTCGGTCACCTCGACCAGCTCGTGGTGCCAGATGGCGATCACGATCAGAGAGGCTACGAACCCTCCCAGGAGCTGAGCTCCAATGTAGGCAGGAGCCTTCCTGACCGGGAACCCTTTGAAGACGATTTGGGCGATCGTGATGCAAGGATTAAAGTGGCCTCCAGAGGTGGTGGCGCACACGACGATCGAGAAGCAGATACCTTTGTTTGCCAATTCATTTTCATTTTATTTTTTTAACAGCCGAATCCATCCCATTCGAATATCAGAGGAAAGATGGGAGTTCGGGAAGGGTGAGGAACGTTTGAGTAGAAGAAGTTCAGCCGGTGGTCCTCTTTCCTTCATCAATTTCACAAGGCGAGACAGGGCAAGTGTGGAAGAAGGGAGGGGGGGTTTCCACTCACCCAGAGCATAAGCGAAGCCGATCATGGTCAAGTTTCCTTGCGGGTTTCCAGCGTAGGTGGTTAGGACGTAGGAAGCCGTCGCCATCTCTCCCGCGATGCAGTAGAATAGGGTGCCAAAAAACTCGGCGACCAAGGCGCTGACCCACTCCGGCCTATTGGACTCCCAGACATGCCGACCTTTCCATTCCGATAGACCCGAGGTCGCGGCCACCTTCCTCTGAGCGTCCGCCCTACCTTCAAGGATCTCGGTCACCCCCAACTCCAACTCCCCAGGTGCACGGTGGGCCCTCTGGAAGTGGTGTGGCTGTTGTTGTTGATGATGATCATGGAGTTGCTGCCGTCCTACCGGAGAAGCATGATCGCTTGGAGGGGAGGTCCTGCCTCCCTTGTCACTGTTCTCCGACGATAGCTCGTCTGCCCTGTGGTAGATCGGGGTGACGTTCGACATTTCCAGACAAAAGATGGGCCCTACTGTGGACCTTTTCCCCTTCGGTTTCTAATGATTATTTCGAGAGGCCTTCTGGAGAATGAAAGGATTGGATTGAGAATGTGGCTGAAGGAGGGCAGAGGGGGAGAAAGGGGATGCTGGCGAGTGAAGGGATCGGAGCGACGATTTGAGGAGAGCGGAGGGAGCCTCTGAAGTCCAGCTCTTTTTATACCCGAGATGGACGAGAGATGCTCAAAGGGAAAGAGAGAGAGAGTGTGTGTGTGTGCATCCATTCATAATGGAGAGAGGAGAGATCCGCTTTGGTGGTCGATTGTGGGGAAAGAGAAAGGGTGTGGAGAGAAGCGAGGCCTGCTGCAGCCATTTTGACACTTGATTTCCGGGTCCACACCCCCCCTTCCAGCCCTCCAATATTCTCTTCTTCTTTCCATGTCGCCCTATCGCCCCTGAAAGGAAGGTCGGGATGTGGAAGTGGAAAGGGGGACAAAGCATGAAATCAAGAAAGGCGTTTATCCTGGAAGGGGATGAGACTGTTGCCACCTTGCCACATGTTCTCGGTTGCCGCGAATCATTGTTTCTTACCCCACACTGTCTCCTTCGATAAAAGATCGTTAGGATTGGGAAAAGGATTTTGGGTTTGCTGGGCAATCGCCTCCAGCTTGATCGTGCGTAGAGGACATTCAAGGAAGGGCGAGGAGAAGGCGGGAAGGGAGCCGAGCACGGAGCCAGACGTGCATGAGTCCGAGCGATCTTGAATCAACTTTTAACTTCTTGGTTGATTGACCCTACACCAAGGGGTTGAGGAGGGTGTAACCTTTGCAGGTAGTTGCATTGCAGGGGAGAGGCAGTGGTAGGTATCATTAGATGACGACCGATTCTGACCCATTTCCTTCCTCTCCAGCTATGTCAGGGAAGGGAGGGACATGGATGGCTTGAGGAGAATGGCCCTCGTGGATAAACTCGGTGGGCCGTTCTCAAATCCTGCCGCCTGTGAGGGCATTCGCCGAGAGGAGATGTTCGAGGGTAGGGCCACCGAGGATGGGATGGAAACCCTCGGCCGTCCCCCATCCTTACCGACTCTGACCCAGCTTGACCAAATACTCGCATACTCGCATAGCCCTTCCCACCTACCCTCCGATTTGCCATGTAACTCTGATTTCTCTCTCCACCAACCCACCTCCCCTCCCCCTACAATGATCCCTCCCTTCATCCTCTCTACCCCTTCCTAACCCCTACAGAGACAGTGGGAAAGAATCTGGAAAAGGGGGTTGATGGGTCAAGCTCTTTGGGATCCTGCCGTCGGAAATCAGAGGGTGCTCAGAGTAGAACATCCACTTGATCCATGCTGCCGTCGTGCATATACGTACCGTATGCAATGGGCAAGATGTATTGTGTATGCATATATTCATACAGTCGAGCATGTGGGGTCAGCTCAGAGGGTGAACAGAGAAAATGGACGGTTTGGTCAAGAGTGCAAGCTGAAGGAAATCGGCTGATGCGAGAAGATTTCTTTTTCCTCCATGTAGAGGCTGGGACTTGAACGGGTTTGAGCGTTCGTCCGGCACCATCCTCCTCCATCTTCTTGGGTGCTTCTCTGAACGGCTGTCGCAGAGGTCTTGACATCTTTCCCACTCCTCAGGCACGAGCTCTCAAACAACCCCTTGAAACTCTGAGGGTTGGGATTTGGATTGCAAACCACAGCCAAGAGTTACCCTCTCTTTCTTTTCCCCTCTTCGCTTGAGTCCGTCACTACTGGCAAGGATGAGCAGTCACACCCACAGTATGTAGTGATTGGCTCGTAATCGTAAGGACCATGGGATGGTTTCGATGGCGAGAGTGGGAGGGGGGGTTTGTTACTCTTTCCTTGCAAATCCGAGCCGATCGCCTTGCTAGAGACCGAGGTGGAAGAAGGAAGGCAAAATCGAATGAATCAATTCCACTTCTGCATGAATCCAAAGTGCCGCGAAAAAACTGTAAGAATGCAGTTTCGTCTTTGGGGCCCCGCAAGAATGCGCCGCGGGCGGCGGGTTGTCTGGGGTTTCGCGAGCCGTGAATAGAAAAGACCTCATGTCACACCCCACACAATCATGACTCACAACTTTGCTGATGGTGGTGGCATGTGGCAGGACAGGCAACTCGTGGCTTCAAACGGAGAATTCGATGACTATGATTCTCCATTCTCCATTCTCATTTCGACCACACGACACTGGAAGAAGGAATACGATGAAGAAAGTCCCCCCCCCCCCCCCAACCATCAAAGAAGAAGGGAAACAAGGCTCGGCTTCACATGCAGGATCCCCCCCCCCACTTGTTCGCTCAGTCGATGTCAACCTGTAATTCCTCTCCCTTCTCTCATGGGGTACTGGAATCGAAAAGTCGAATCTCACCGGCTTCATCTATCCGCCGGGTCGGTACATCCAAAGTGCCGTATCCCACCAAGGTTGAAGACCGTATCCCAAATCGATCTTAACGAACTTGGAAGGAACCCATCTCCGATCCACGGTTCTTTCCTTCCTTCCTCTTTCTCTTGCCACTCTGCCAGACTGCGGAAAGAGAACATCCACTTCAGCCTGTCCGCCCCTTTTTCCATCCAATTTTTTTTCCCGACTGCTTTAACTGGTTAACCCTCAGCCCCCCCGCTCCGCCTACTTCCGGGTTTATCCGCTTTCCAGCGATTCCGCCCTGGCCACAAGGTAGATCAGGCACAGGTGGTTACGTGAAGAGGATGGGGTCGATGGCGTGGAGGAACTGATCTTTTCTTTTCCTCCTCTCGACGTGTGTATGTAGCATGAATCTTCTTCAAAAGCTGTCCAAAGATTGGCTCTTGCGCTTGCGGACTATAAATCGAATCAATCTTTTCGATCGAAGAAGAAGATTCGAAGTTAGGGGGGAGAAGGGAAGGAGGGAAGGGGAGGGGGGAAGAGGATTTGTGATTGTGTCTGAATTATGAAATGGTTGCTGGCCAGGGCAGGAACTCGACCTCATTCACCCAAACTACTTCTCATGTATCGCATCTTTCGTCGAAAGTCAAGCGGCTTAAGCTCTTTGGCCAGGTGTTAACTCCTAATCCTCCGCGCTACACCGATCATTTTCTCAGCAACCTGTGTCCCTACTTTACAGTCTTTTCCCCCCCCCCCCCCCCCCCCCTCCTACACCTTCTCCAATCTTCCGCCTTGCCCCGACCGTTTACAGCGACATATCGAATCAACCGGGCCAACCGTCGCGCGCACCAGACACACCCCCCCCCCCCCCTTCCTCCATCTCTTCCTCCTTCTTCTTTGGAGGCGAGAGGCATGCGCAAGTGAGCTTCTCTGAATCAACTTGGATTCTACTCCTACATCCTCTCCTTCCGCAAGAAGAGGCTCAGTCGGTTGATGGATTCCAAGTCTTGGCTGTCCATTTCCGATTTCTGTTCGCTTCACCGCGGCATCGAAGCTTGGTTTCTCCGCGGACCACGCAAGTGTGACTGAATGCTCCGCTAGGTGAGGGACTCTTCTAAAATCTCTCTCTTCACGCTCACTCATGCACTCGCACAGTTCAAGGGAAGCACCTCAAATTAGAGCGCCAAGGTGGTTCCTTTCTCCCTTCTTCGGTCTACCCTATCCTTTCTTTTGCCATGGAGAACCACCAACCCACGGGCCGTATTCTCAAAGCCAAGAAAAAGGAAAGTGTTCACGCTCCGGGACTTTGTGGAAGGCCATCAAGTGACTCCCCGAGATGGAAAGCTTCTTATCACGAACCCCACCCTCCGATATGCAAAGATCTCCAGGGGACGGAACGAGGTAGCCGAAACCACCACGGGAGCGAGTACAAGGTGTGTGTGGGTGTGAAATTTCATGCCTTTCTTTTACCCTGCCCCTCTCTTTCCCCTGCCTCTGTCCTTCCCCTCGCTCCTCTCCCCCCCCCCCCCCCCCCCCCCTACACTCGATCCATGAATTTCTTGGCTCCCGGCAGGATTCTGGCTTTCTTCAGTGAGGCTGGATGGATTGGGCTTCGATATTTCACGGATGCTCTGGTTTTCAATGATGTGTCCCGATCTCTTCGATACGTCCCTCCAATCTCAAAACCATCTTGGACCAAAGACCCATCCTTTTCTGGATCTTTTTCGCAACCTCTGGCATTACCTTGCCTCAATTTGGGTTTCTTTTTCTTTGCATGACGACAGACGTCTCTGAGCTCCCAAGGGAAAAGAGGAAACGGGACAACAGGTCCTCCCACTCTTCCTACAACACCCTCCCCTGACTTGTGCCTCTTTTTCTCGCATCTCATCAATCTCACGTACTTGCGAGAGGACCAGGGGAGGACTTCGCGATGTCCCACCTTTGTGCATCCAGTTAGGAAGGGGGGGAAAGACGTGGATACGAGCTTGCTCAGGGATGGAATACGGTGGATTCGGACAAGAGCGGGATCAAGTGCGTCACACCTTGTTCTTGAAGGAGATGGCTATCGGAATCAAGGAGGAATCTTCACTTGCTCCCGATCTTGTCTTTCTCCTTGAAGGAGACCATGTGGTAGAGGCTGGCAAAACCAAGCCAAGGCACGTGACTCTTCCATCATCGGTCGGCACAGTCGCCAGATCACGAATCACTTGGCTGGGCCATCAGTGCAGCATCTGAACATACAGCAGTGAAGAGTGGTTGGTCGCCTGGTTAGATAAGAATGGAATACAGAAGTCGATCGCCAAAGTGAGGGTGAGGAGAGTCAAAAAGCTGTTAGCGCTCGCGAATGTGACTTGCAAAGTTGGACGAGTTTCAGCAAGTTTCAGGTTCTTCTTTCACGAGCAAGAGGCTCAAGCCCACCGCTCCTGACCTGACCGCACACAATTTTTTTTCGCACGAGTGCCTCACTAATAAACAAACCCGCTTTCCACAGCAAGCGGGGTTTTTTTTTTTTTCTGGCTTTGACCCTTCGTAGGAGATTATTCCAAGGGAACAGCAAGTTCCCAACTCTGACTGCCCAAAGCGTTCCCACACTCACAAACCCGCACTCGCATCCGCACTTGCGTCCTCACACCTTTGGATTGACTTGAATGTGAAATGCCCACCCCGACCTACACCTTCCTCCCTCAAGACGACGTAAGAGTGGAGATCTCGAAAGCGAAACTCGACTTGGAAAACCCAACGATTGCAAGGTTGGATTGGACGAGCAAACCTAGATGGATAGGTGAAGGTTTAGAGGGTGGGATACAAGAGAAGAAAAGAGTATCATCGATCGAATTCAGTTGATCGGTGATTCGCTGTAGGAATGGTTGTTCCTTTGTTATTCCCTCCTCCTCGCACCTCTCTTTCTACCAATATGATCTCTAACACCTCTCCCCACCTTACCAAAGTCACGTCCCGCTTTCATTCAGTCTCCCCTTTCATGACTTCAGCCTCATGGTTGGAGGAAGGGTCCAACGTGGGCAGAGGGGAGAGCGAGAACCTTCTGGGAGAATAGCTAAGGCACCGCCGCGCCTAACCCACAAAATGAACGCGAGAGTGGGTCTGACTGAGTCTGAGTCTGAGTGTGATGTGAGCCTGGGTTGCGTGTTGTGAGGGTCCTAGTTGTGCTTCAATGCATCGCCGTTTCACCGATTCGTACAAGGATGGCACTGCCATGACCGCGATCGAATCTAATGGTCCTCTTCGTGCTTGCGGCCTGACCTGCAGGCTTGGATCGCAATCTGACGTGAGTGAAGGGAGAGAGGGGGGAAGAGAGGGAGATAGAGGGAGCACAGAGAGGGAAGTCGTGATTCACAAGCCTTTCCTTTCCATGGGTCCCTGAACCCTTGCCATTTTTTTCTACCGTTAGCGCAAATCTCAAGGCAGACAGACCTCCATGCATTCACTTTCAATTACCTATTTTCTCTCTTCGCCTCCCTTTCCTTAAAAAAAGGATGATAAGAAACAAGATCATCAACAACAACACATCAAGGCTCTCGGGATCATCTCTTGGTGGTTGGGACAATCCCTTCCGCCCCTGACTGTGGTTTACTTTCTGCGTCGAGTTGTATGATCCTGCTTTCACACACGCACACATACGCGCACGCACACACTTTCACGAAGCCACACCCTCACTCTAACAACGTTTGACTACTTCGACTTTCAAAGGCTGTTGTGACTCTCAAACAAACCATTCTCTTGTCAGCTTTCAACCTTGGTCACCTCCTTCTCTCTCACGCTCACAACCTCGAATTCTGCTGACCATCCCAGCCATCACAGGCCACCTCGAATCCCCTCTTCCGTTCCCTCCCGCTTAAACATCCTCTTCGCACCTCTCACACACACACACACACTCTCTCTCTGTGTGAGCTCGGCGAAAAGTGCCTCTCTCGCAGGAAGTGAAGTCCTCGGTCACCCATTCATCTCTCACCGCTCCATCTCTTTCATCGAGCACAGTTCCCAAAGTGCAAAAGATCGAGCACTCAGCACTCTTGCTCATATCAACCTTACCTCAAAATTTCGACAGACTGGACCCCTTGGTAGCCACTTCACCATCGACTCACAGTCCCATCCTTGATCCCAAACCTTGCAAAAGGTCTCCCTCTCGACGCCCCCATCAGGACTGAGAGGCGGGCTAGAAGAACAACTTGCACACACCCCAAAAGAAAAATAAAAAAAAAGGAATAAAAAATCAGCCAGCCAGCCAGCAAAGAGCCTTTCGGGATCAGGAGGTTGGAGGATTTGGCTTGATCCTTCCCACTAAGAGAGCTCGAGTCCCAAAGGTCGAGCTCCAGATCAATTCGCTCCAACCTGGCAGAAGCCGAGATGATCGATCACTTGCTCGGGAGGCCCTCGACCAAGCTCAAGAGGCTTCAGGTCTTCTCTGTCATCTTCTTCTGGCTCTGGTTCTTAGCCACTGGTAGCCGCGATGGGCCGAGGAGGTTTTCATTGATCAACTGGCTGAATCGCAAATCGAGTGGGTATCCATCTTGCTCAAATCTTCTCCCGCCGACTTGCCACCTCTCTTGACGTTGCTGACCATTCATCTGCATGCTTCTTTGATCGCTGGGTATGCTTGCTCGCTCGTTCCACTCCCCCCCCCAGGCCGTTACTCGCCTTGGCAGATCGTTGTCTTCACTTGCACAGCCGTGTATGCGATCAGGCATCTTGACTCTATCCTGGGCTTTGGAGGTGAGCACATTCCCATTTCTATTTCTATCATGTTTCTTGTGTGGTCCGGAATCTCTGACCCTAAGGCCCCTCCAACCTAAAAATCTCCAATCGAAAGCCCCGGAGCCCTTGGCGAGGATGTATTCTCGAAACTTCTACCGAACGACTTGGATCGTGACCGCCCTCGATGCCGGCTTTGCGACCGCCATGAACATAAGGCCCAAGTGGCTCCGCGACATCCTCAGCCTGGCTTTCTCTTCATACTACCTTATCTATGCCAATGAAGCTGACGAGAAAGTGAGCAGTCTCGATGACATGGTGAAGAATCAGGAGTGGTCTTGCCTTACTTACCGAATGCATCCCATCTTTCTCCCAACCCGTCAACATCGACCCCTTCCGACATCCTTCCCATCTTCGTGCACACAAATCATCACCAGCTAAGGAAATTCCGAGCTTTCTGCACGGTCGAAATGATGAGAGCCACGTGGGAGAAGACGACCAACCCCTACATCCGAGCCATCACATGGTTCCATCGTCCTTCTTTACCGATAGCAAGGCCTTTGCTTTTACCGAGGCCGACGTTGGGAGCCCACAACAAGCGTCCGATAAGGGCTTGGCTCTTCTACTCTGGCTCAGAACGTGATCTGAGGGAGGAGGAAGAGCTCATGGTCGATTTTTGTGGGGGAGGCTTCATCTGCATGTCGCCGCAGCACCATGAGGAGAGGCTGAGGCAACTCGCCAGAGAGATGGGGAAACCTGTCTTGGCGATAGATTATTGCAAAGCTCCGGAGTACCCCTACCCCTTCGCCATCGAAGAGTGCTACGATGTCTACAGGTCCCTCTTCGAGAGCAAGGGTAAGATTGTTGGGATGTCAGGCAGTCCCGACTTTCGCGTCATCCTCAGCGGTGATAGCGCCGGTGGAAACATTGCCACTGCCGTCATCTTCAAGGTCATCGAGTACCCTCAACCTCACATCAAGAGTGCATATGCGGCCAAGGCGGACGGAGGTCCAGGCAGCCGAGCACCAGACTTGCCCAAACCCATCGGTGTTCTGCTGAGCTACCCGTGCCTCAACTTTGGGTTCACGAGTTGGATGAAACCAGAGCATGTACGTGTCCTGCGCCAACAGAGCGAAGTGAATCTGCAATCTCTTCAGCAACACTCGGAGGATCAGCAGGCTCGTGGTAGCAAGCTTCAATTAAGCAGATCTGCGAGCCGGAGCCGCAGGTCGAGCTTGAACGTCGGTCGACCTCGTTCAGCCGAGAGGAAGGCCTCAATGGACGGTACCAAGAAGAAAGTCAGCGGCAGCGGAGGTGGGGGGATGACACGGGAAGACAGAACCTACCACTCCCTGACAGAGCAGGCAGAGCTTCATCTCGACGAGCGTGCCAGATTCACGGAGGCGGAGCCAGCATCAGACGATGGAGGGTTTGAGTACGGTGGGCCATCCCACTGGGGTGGCTCTGGTCTCCCTTGGCATGAGGTTGACGCGCAAAGCGCTCTTGACAGGGAAGTGGACATGGAGGAGGCGCTTGCCCTTGTTCAACGCGAAGAGGAGCAGAGACTCCTCCAAGCTGCCGCCGAGGCTGCAGATCTGCAGCATACCAAGGATCAAAAGGTCGCCCCCATCAACACGAGGTTGACGATGACATCCATGGCTGGCTACTTCCAAGATCGTATCCTCACGCAGGGTATGATGAGGGCCATGGCGATTCTGTACATCGGGCCAAGAAGGCAACCTGACTTCGAGCACGACTACTTCCTTTCCCCCATCGTGGCCCCAGCTAGACTTTTAGCCGAATTCCCTCCCGTCCTCTTCGTCTGCGGTGAGAAGGATCCTCTCTGCGACGACACTGTCGTGATGGCCGGAAGGATTCGAGAAGCAAAGCTCGCGAAAAAGGCAGAACTAGAGCGCCGACGTGCTGGACAATCGGCCCGATTCGGCGAGCAGCTCCGAATGAGCTCTGGGCTGTTGGCCAACTCGGCTCGCCATCCTCTCGAGGACGAGGATCCCGAAGACTGGGTGCAGATGAGGATCATCGAGGGCTGGAGTCATGGATTCCTGCAGATGTCTTCTTTGATGCCAGAGGCTAAGCAGGTCATCTCCTTCCTCAGCACTTGGTTATCTCTGACGTTCGAAGACTTCAACGAAAAACTCGACGAGAAGGCAGAGCGGGAGCAAGCCGTCCGGCCTAAGCCCGCAAGTATGAGCAAGAATACTGTCGACAGATCAGCTCTACCAGCTTCGCCACCCGCAGGAAAGTCAGTGGGACCATCTCCAGTCTTGGATGCCTCCGTCAATGCTCAGCCCTCGGTAGCTCATGGTGCCGACGCAGATGATGAGGAAGATGATGGACCGATCACTTTCGTCACTAAGGGTAGGAGATCCCCAAGCAGAGGCTTTGGTTCGCCTAGGCCTGGCATTGCACCTGGAAGCCCTGTCAATTCCCCACGCATCGGCGTGCGCACCCCGGAGCACGCCAAGAAAGTGGGCCCCACCACGGGGGGGATCGTTGGCTCGCCTCAGGTGGAGGCTTTGAGAGGAGAGTATCTTAGCAGAGCTCGTCCTGCCTCGTTCAGCAATGGCCAGACTTCCTCCGATGCCGACTTGCCAGCGACAGCCGGCCTTCTCTCCGCCAAAGACGTAGAATCTACCTCTTCAGCGCGGAGACGCTCTTTCGACGTCTCCACAGGCTCTCCCGACGCCGGAGATGCCCGTCGCAGACTCAGAGATTCTATCAGGGGAGGACACGCTGGAAACGGGACAGGAGTGAGGAGGTCGAGCAAGAATGGAGCGACGGCCCTTGATGAGAAGTACAAGAGCATGCTTGTTACGGAAAGCAATCTCCTTGAAAGGAGGAGGAACGACGTCGTCTTCACCTTGGGTCACGCCTCGGCCTTGGCCAGCGATCGGGAGAGCTTCAGGGATGGTGAGATCCAAGTGGTTGAAGACAGTGATGATGACGTCGGTGTCGCGAACAGTCCGATGGAAGGCTCGAGGGGAAGGAGTGCTATCCCTAAAGGGGTCGGCCTGAAACCTCCCGCAGATGGTAAAGCCAAGGTTGAAGGGGAGACAAACATGAATAGTGAGAGCATCCAAGTGGCATCGTGACGAAGTCGGGATGGATTTGAGAAACTTTTGTACCTTCATGGAGCATATTTACCGATTCACCAGCTAGCTCGAATTCGGTTACCATTTCATTCCCTAAAATAGCCTAAATGCCCTCTTTCTCTCTCCTCTCCCTCTCCTACCCCTGTTCCTGGATCCAGGCAGAAGGGGAAGGGTTACACAATCGAGAGCATATATCAGGTTAGGATTGTCATCGCTTTTTTCGCCCTTCGTACTGTATGATACCCCTCTCTTACGCCATCAATCTTATCCGTCCATCACAATATTTCCATCACTATCTCTCTCAGACCAAAAAGGGACCGTCACGCTCAGCTGCTCCTATCTTGTTTCTATTGGAGAGAAGAACAAGTTCAAGGAGAAAATACCATGTTTGCATTATGGTGTTCGGATCATGTTTGTATAATGGACCTGGCCCTCCCCAACAAAGGCAGTATGGTCCAGTGGTTACGACGACGGATTTTGACCACGCGGTATGCGATCGAAATTCCGTATACCTGGGTTCGAACCCCAGTACGGCCTCTTATCTTTTTAAGTCACTTATCTTTTACTTTGCCTCCCCTTCCTTCCACCTTCACGACTTCCAGATGTGGAACCAGAAGAATCCAAGAGTCAAGAGAAATGTAATCGAAGAGTGGAACGGATGGTTCTTTCC
Organism: Violaceomyces palustris; assembly: GCA_003144235.1. Classification (NCBI taxonomy): domain Eukaryota; kingdom Fungi; phylum Basidiomycota; class Ustilaginomycetes; order Violaceomycetales; family Violaceomycetaceae; genus Violaceomyces; species Violaceomyces palustris. The sequence continues at coordinate 19,381 of KZ819880.1, read as the reverse complement.
CTGCCTGACCCTTTTGAGATTTTCATCCGTTTTGGAGTGGTTCTTAGATTCGGTGTACATACATATGTGTCTATACCGTCAAAATTAGAGAGGCCAATAACAACGTTCTGGTTAGTTTAGTGGCTATGACGGCGCCTTGTCAGTCATTTCTGAACGCGCTCGGCGCAGACCCGGGTTCAATTCCCGGACCGGAAGTTTCTTTTTTATGTTCAAAATCTCTGCTTTTTTCCCCTCCCTCACAAGCGATGTCGAGAAACGTCCGCAAATGCTTGCGACGTCCGCAATCGCTCTCTTTCTCTTCTCCGTCAAACAACCCCCCCCCCCCCTTCCCCGTCCCATCGATGGTGAATCCAACCTGGACAACATTTCTCCCTACTTTTGGAAAAGTTGGAGTATCATTTAAAACATCGATCAAAATCATTCGCCTCGCGAAAGCCTTCCTGACTGGACGAGCGAGTCGAGATCGGGTCTCAGCGCCTGGCCGAATGAAAAGTGGTTTGTGGGGCAGGGGAAAATGGGTAAGTGTCCGTTTCTAGATACTACAAGCAATTGATTGAGGGGGGAGGGGAAGGAGAAATGCTTTCGTTTCGCTTTCTTGTTTTTTCTTTCTTTCTTTTTTTTTGGGGTGTTGTTAAGGGGGGAGGTCTACAGGTGACTCGTAAAGGCTGTGATTCCAAAAGTTGATGCTTGGAACCAACCACAACAAAATTCATGCAGAGGATGATATGAAGGAAGGATAGGGAAGGGATGAGGCGGCAAGAAGCGGAACGTGCAGGTATGGGTGGGGGGACCATGGCAAGGAAAAGGTTCAAAGGTTCCTCCCGTAGCCAAGACGTGGACTCAGAAGCTCCTCCTCCTCCTCGCTATCGTTCGAGACTCTCCCTCTTGAGCCGGTCCGACTGTTTTTTCCACCTGAGGACTGAGGTCTCGGCCAGGATTTTTGACCTTTCACTTTCTTGTCTGGTCCGGACTTCACCGCCTCGTTAACATCCTCCTCCTCGGTGTCCTCAGGACTGGCGGTTCCTCTCCCTAGCTCTTTGATGCTTTCCTCTGTCGGCGAGAGTCCTGGTGACGGGTTGCTGCTGATGGAATCACCAAAACCGCTGATCGAACCTCCTGGAGTCAGAGAGGTGGAGGAATTCCCTCCACCCCACATGTTCCTGATGTTGTCAGCTGCCCCAGACCTCGGAAGGTGGCTCGAACCAGGGAAAGTGGTGGTCGAGGGCCTGTAGGGATCGAGGTACTTGGAAGATTGGTCCCCAGAAGATCCTCCTGAAGCCTCCTTGATCGCCCCAAGGCCGTGGCCGGAGGCTTGTTGCGGCTGCTGCTGTACTGGGGCCGAGTTCGGGTGTTGGTGATGACCATGGGGCAAGTCGCTACCTTCGGCAAAAGAAATGGCCGTGTCCCTCCTCGACGGCATGCCTTGGAAGGTCTGGGCAGTAAGGGAGGATCTCCGTTCGCTCAACATTGGGGTGTCGTGAAGCTGGAATCTTTCAATGCTTCCCGACCCATGCGTAGTCATCACCATCCCATGGCCACCGAGCGTGTACTCGTCCGCAGCGCTGTGATGCCTGCCGTGCCCAAAGGAGCCGTGGGTACTCAGTCTCCGAGAGCTTCTGGCGCGGATCATCGAGCCAACGATGCCGAGGCCCCCTCTGACTGAGTCGACCCCTGGGTCCTCGATGCCGGTGGTATCGCCCTTCTCAGTATGTGAGATCTGAGATCGACTGGCTCGAATTAGGAGAGTGGTGCCCCTGTCTAGACCCGGCTTGTCCTGCAAGTCGTCGGGGTCGATCTTACTGATCTGGAGCAACGCGATTCCGGCGCAGATGACCAAGAAGCCCATCACGATCGTGACGATGCCTATCGCCGATGCCTTCAGACCTTGGAAGAGGATGATGGAGGTGATAAGCGTGGCACCTGTGAAAAGGACGTAGTAGGTCGGTGTCACCGTCGCTGTATTGAAGAGTTCCAAAGCCTTGTTGAGGTAGTTGATCTCCACAAGGAGGGTGACGATGACGAAGCCGAGAAGAAAGTAGACGAACCAGTGCTTGAACTGGTTCTGGCCTCGTATGGAGAGCAAGATGGCCGACCCGAGACCAGAGGTACAGCTCACGCTCAGACCTCCGATAAGACTACAGACGGTGATGTAGACCATCATGTTCCTCTTGCCGTATTTCGGCGCCACGAAAAACACTAGAACCAGGCTCGTGGCTATACAAAGGCCTGCCCAGACCAGGAAGCCGGGGGCCAAGAAGAGTTTTTGGAATTCGGTGATCTTTCCACCGGCGTGCTGACTCGGAGCGTTCAGGGCGATGATGACACTTCCGACAATGCAGAGGAAGCAGCCGACCTTTCCGAATAGAGTCAACTTCTCCTTCAGGAATATGGATGACAAGATGGCGCAAACCACCACGGATAGCGCACCCAAAGGTGTCACCAGGACAGCATCGGCGAATGCGTAGGCCACAAAGTTGAACACCTCGCCGAGGACCATGATGATCATGCCTGTCCACCACATGGGAGACTTGAGGTAGGCGTGCCCTTCTCCGGCGCTCGTCTCGTACTTTTTCTGCGACGACAAGAGGCCCTTTTTTTTGAAGACAAACGAAGAACCGATCAGAAGACCGCTGCCGACGGCAAGCGCCAGGCCTACATACTTGAATTCGGGAGGGTTGAGAGATTCACCGGCGGCGATTGCACTTTCGGAGTGTAAAGCTGCAGAAGCGGACGCTATGACTTTGGAAAGCGAGGCAACAGCTTCCGAAGCTATAGATTGAGAAGCCGCCGAGTCCAGGGCGGCGGAGGAGGTGGGCAACGGCGCCGAGGTGATTGTCGTTGTCGACATGCTGAAATCGTCAATATATGCCGAGGGATATGATGGAAAGAGAGGCCGAGGGCAAGGAAGGGGAGAGGTGAGGAGAGGGTGAAATTGTGTTCTGAGCAGGAGACCAACAACCTGCTGTAGCGCCTCTCAGCGGGAGACTGAGGCTACCCTCTGCTAGGTGAGGAGGTTTTAGGTGGTCGTCGCAGCCCCTCGCCTGCTCACTTAACTTGACCTTGAAAGCCGGGGTCCCGTAGTCCTCTCGTGTCGCGAACTGTATCTAACCAATCCGAAAAAGGGTTCCAAATCGTTGGCTGACTAGCTAGTGCAACAATCTCCTGGCTGAGCTTGAAGAACGCGCTCACGAGTGTGGCTGCTTTAGAGAGTGTAGGTGTTGCCTAAACCCTTACAACGGTGCGTGCCGTAACGCGACGGAGCCGGGAGGTCGAGAGTCCCTCCTTGGACTCGCGGTAAGCGTGGTTGTGCTGTCGGCCTAGCCGACCGATTTCTTCGCGTCGAGAGGAGGATTCTTGAGAGAGTGGAAGTGTCAGCAGATGATGACGGTGGTGGTGTGAAGGGGAAAGGGGGAGTGAGGGGGAGTGAGGGAGAGTGTAGGGAGGAAAGTAGTGAGGAAGGTAAGAAAAAGAGAAAGGGGGAAGGGAAGGTTCACACAAGGCAGGCCAAAGGGAGCCAAGATCCTCGAGATAGGGGAAAGGGCCAAGGGAGGGAGGGCTACGATGAGAAGTCCACACAGAGATGTGACAGGAGGTTACTTGCAGCCGAGAGGATTTTAGGGTTGGGAGAGGTTTACCAAGTCCAAGTCGCTAAAGTGGGAGGATCGAGACAGTGGATTCCAATTTTGGTAGCAACCACCAAGTCGGAATTCGAATCTTGCACCCACGAGGCCTCAGGCCAGTCGAGTACATCAGCTAGATAGCATATTAGTTTAATTGGTGATATTAGTCGGCCAGACAGTCGGCAAGTCAAGGAGTAAATCGACTTTCTTGGGAGTGTTTAAATACATATTTATATCAAGTACAGACCGAATCCAGTCGCTAAGCTCCACCCCTACGTTTACAGCCACAGACCTTTTATTTCGAAGGGAGGAGCACCCTCTTTTTTTCTAACTGGACCCTTACCAAAGTTTTAGCCCAACTTGACAACCCCTAACCAAAGTTTAATTTGAAGAAAAGCATAGCAAGTCACCACCTTGGGTCAGTGCGCTGGCGGAGATGCAAAGCCCCAGAGTGTAAGTCAACCTGAAGAGGAAACAGTTTAGAATAAATTAGAAAGAGGATTGGTCCCAACTCTCACCAGCCCCTTCGCCTTCCAGGCCGCCCTTACCCTTTCCCCACCCGCGTTCTTCCCCATCCAAGGGGAGTTCGACTTTCGAGGAATTGGAGTCCACCAAACCAAGTCCTGTGCTCATTCAAACCCAAGTATCCCATCGCCATCCTCTTCAACTTCGAACTACCCCAACAGCTCTCTCCCTGCCGAAAAAGACCACTTGAGGAAGAGCTCCGAACTTCCCAGTCTCAAGGAGGCGGGGCCGTGCCGAACGGAAAGCAGAGGCATGCAATCTGATTGACTGTGCGTTTTCTTCCCTCGCTATTCCGGCTCACTTTCAAAACTGGCCACATCTTCGCTAACGCTCGAGGACATGGTGACTTCGTTTCAACTTTGGAATGGATCTCAGGCCTTGTGCTTCCCTCCTAAATCATCAGAAGCCGGCTTCTGTAGAATTGATTGTTACTTGCCTCGAGAGAGAGCTGGGATCGTCAACGTCTGAGAGAGGTTGAGAGAGGTTGAGAGGGGGAAGAGGGTGAGAGAGATCGAGTTATCTACGCGCATCGTTCACCCAGTTTCGGCATGATTGGGCCATCAGGCCCTAGGTCTCATCTGCCACCATGGGCAAGCCCGGTCGAGCTCCCAGTCGCTCGTGGGCCAATTCTTATATGAGGCAGTGCTGTGTCTGCATCCTGTCGAATTACAACCACATCCCAACCAGCAAGCAACCCTTCCCTTCAACTGAACCCAGCCCCGAAAGAGAGAGAGAAAGCGGGGTTGTCGAAGGGCCAAAAAGCCAAGGCCTTCCCTAACGTGGGCCTAGGCTCTGCGGGTCAAAACTTGCAATGAATTCACCTCGAATTCGAGAGGAACACATTGACTGACATGTAGGAAGAACGTGAATCTGCAAAGGTTGCGAGCTCCGCCCGAATTGTTCTTCCTGAGTACATAAGGCGACCGCAATCGTAGGGGAATGGATGGATATTTAAGAATCTGAATACAAACAGACTTTGATTTTGTTATTCTGATCAAATAATGCTGTTCCATTAAGGAGCCTTTACGTGAAGAAACCCCAGCCCACCCCCTCCCCTCAGTTCTGACAGGTTTCGAAGTATCAACCATGACATGAAGATGTCAACCATCGAAATCGGCTCCCGCTCATCATCTGCTGGCGCACTCCAAGCTGAGAAAGGTGGGGGGAAAGGTTTCGAGGGGCTTCGGGAAAACACTTCTTTTTTTTTTTACACCAACTGTGCTGCTTTTTGTGTCGGGCGAGAGCGAAGAGGCACCCGATGGAAGATGAAGTACACAAATAACTACTCTTTGCACACCGCTATCGGACATGATTCGGTCACCAGCCCACGCACATTTAAAAAAAAAAAAAAAAAAAAAAGCCAAGTCTCCGTCAGCATTGCGAACTAAGTCGAGGAGGGGAAAGAAGAGTTGGCATGACTCTCCAAAGTCATTCCCTTTCAAAATTCATGATTCATGATTCTCCCTTGTGCAATCCCCGATGTAGAAGACTAATGCCCTTTCAAGCTGGTTAAGGACGTGGGGTGTGAAAAAGGTTGAACATCACAACAGTGACTGTGCAAGAGGTATGTTTCGGTCAGCCGAGTGCTGAGAAGATGGAAAAGATTTGGACAAAAACGCAGAGGGAACAGGAACAGAGGGGAAAAAGAAGTGCTCCCTACTAGGCTCGAACTAGTGACCTTCCGTTTGGATGTACCACCTGTTCGGTGGGCATGTCTATTAGACGGATGCGATAAACCAACTACGCTAAGGAAGCTAAGATATTTTCCAAAAAAATATTAACATACTTATTCTACTACTCGCATCAGGCATCGATCAAGCCAACACAGAAAGGCAGCATCATACCTTTCCAGGCCAGTTAAGCTAAAATTTACCCCAAATCATTATTATTATTTTTAGAGCTTCTATACACTATATTTTTACGTAAACATGGAATTAGAATAGACTTAAAATTAATGAGGCTGATGTAATCTATAATTTTAATATTAAGCTTCTTTTTTCAATAGACTAAAATAGACACTAAATTAGATCAGAAAATTTATCTTCTCATTTATTTACTTATTTCCTATTTTTCTTAAAGTCTTTACTTTGTTTTCTATATATCCTATTATATCTCCTATCATGGCTTATTCTTAAATTTTAATTGTTTTTTTAAAAACAATCTTTTAGAAACTATCTCTAAATCTTATGAGATTCAATTAAGTTGAAATATACTTGAACTCAATTAGGTCAATTTAGTTCCAAAGGTCATTTTAGTTCAAAGCTTCTTCTGAGTTAGACTAAATTAGGCTGGTACTAATTTAGTCTGGTACTAATTTAGTCCAGAAACTTTCTTATGCTCTCTCTACCCTTTACTCATGTACCACATCACACATCACTCTTGTATCTTTTGGTTGAGATTGATGTATTTTACTGGAGCCCCTTAAAGAATACCTGAAAGGTATATAAGATGTAGTTTAGATACATATTATTTCCACTTCTCAAGAAAGCAATATACACAGCTCTGTTCTCAATTTTCAACAAATTAAATTACATTGTTTCCTATCTTTCTAAGCAAGTTAGTTACAAGACTCTATTTTCAAGTTTCAGTCAATAATAAGTTTATTCTATAAAATCTTGTGAAAACCTTTATACTCTTGCTCTTATCACTCTAATTTAATTTCTCTTTTACTAATGTGTTTTTCCAAAAGTTTTCTCTTTTTTTATGAATAGAGTTATTTCAGTTTCCTAAGTATCTCCTTTGCTATTTTTTTTCACTTAGAGACTTGATGCATGATTTCAAAGGTGTCACATTTTCTTTGAATAGACTGACCTTTCTTTTTCCTTTTCTCATCTTTTCCTAGACAAATTCATCAATATTAGATTAACTTTATCTGAATTCTTGATTTTCCATTCTTCATCTTTGCTTCTATTTCTACATATACTTCTACATTCATCTCTATCAATATTTCTACTTCTGCTCTAAACTGTTTTTCCCTATATTTTTATATCTAAAAGCAACTCTATTAAAATTAATCTTAAATAGAAGCAGAAAAAAATGTTAGTAGACCATATTCTCCTTTTCTTTATTATTGTAAGATCTCTCTTTCTACCACTGGTCATAGCATGGTATGGTTTTAATTGGAGCCGTACCCTAAAGGATGCAAAGTCATTAGGTCTTCCAGTAGATCACCTCAATGAAAAACAGTATCCTATTAACTTGAATGTCAGGGATCTGACAAAGAAAGAGGTGGATCATGTTGAGGCTTGGATACGTGCAAATTACAAACGCGGAAAATATAATAGGTCAAAACAAACTACTATAACGCCAGGAGTGGCTACGTTGTCCATTGGGGTTCCTAACCCTGAGTTAGGAGTCAGGAGTAATCCTTTAGTCTACAATTATATTAATTTGAACAGTCAGGGAGCAAATGAAGAACAGGACAACAACCTTGACAAATCTATGAATTTCAGATTGACCACTGTAGACATGAGAGAAGAGTCTGACAAGAGGAGAACCTTGTATGATAATTCCTTCTCCAGGCAGCTTCTCTATCAGATGAGAATGAATAAAGAGATTCAAAAGTGGGAGGCCAGGATGATCTACTGGCTTGCTGGGGACAATCCTGATTTGTGGCATGAATTCTCAAATACTGGCAAGATCCCCTTGTGCAAGGTTGACCTCAGGCCTGGGCAAAAGTACAACCTGGCAAGCAAGAACTGTCCGTTGATCAACTCGGACGGAATCGACTGGCAGAGGGAAGGAGATGACTTGTTCAACATGCATAGGGATGGAGACACAATCATCACGGATTTTGATAACTGGTTGAGCAATCAGGGGAGTTCAAGTCATTCTTGAGTGCTTCCGCTGATCCTGAGCTGTGGTTCCTTATGGCTCGGGTATCAATCTCCGGCAGGGGGTTAGACGAGAAGGAAGGAGGAGGAGGAGGAGGAAAACAATGCTTTTTTTCCTCCTAGCCCTTGTTATCCGCTCAGAATCACGACTCACCGCAAACCCAAAGGATCCTTGGTCGTGAAAGGGCGTGGAAGGCTCGCTGGAAGGGAGGCACAGAGAGAAAGAGAGGGAGAGCGAAGGGAGAGATCAACTGTACGAACGAATATTCTGGTACACGCTTGCTGTAACCAACCTTGAATGTACCCAACGAATCGACCCTGAGCGGTCGGCGCGAGGCTAAGAGCGAAAGTCACAGTCTGAGTTCATATGAACACGTTCTGGTCAACTGAATGCTCATCGAATTCCACAGGTCATGGCGAGGGAGGAGAGAGAGGGAGGATCGTCGTTCCACACATCAAGGTAGAGCGCCCGCCAGCCAAAATCCTATTCCAAACGAGAGAGGGGAGGAGGAGGGGATCCAAGCAATCGAGAGGACCACGCCCAGTCCCTAATTCGGGCTCTTCCCTCTCGATGGCTTGAGATTGAGAATGAGACCGTGCTGATATGATGGAGTGAGCTTGTCTGTTGTTTGCATGCGCTCCTCGCCGTCTTTCCTGTTCTTGGGAAGGGATGGCATTGGCTTGAGTAGATGTGACCCCCCTTCCCCCCCCTTCATGTTCTTGCACTCTCACGTCTTCTTCATCCCCTTCCCCTTTCTCATCTCGTCCAAGAAGCACTCAACTGACCTCCCCTTCTATGCGCAAGGATGGCTCCCTTCCTCTGCCTCCTTCGCCTTTTTCGAATGTGTCATCCCCAACCCCCCCTCCCCCTTTCACTCGCGGACACCATCGTTACCCAGCCGATGCTTGGATTGAAACGACCATGAAACCAACCAACCCCCCTTTGTAGACTGTCGCAACATGGTCTCTGGGCAAAGAAGGTCGTCCTCATATCATGTTTGATCACCTCACTGTCATTACGATTCAATTCTGCCTGACGCTTGACTCCCGTTGATCACGACTCTGACCGGGTTCCCTCGAGCCTAACCACCACCCTCCCTGTTTTGACTCTTATGCGATGCGCGACTATGTGTTGCGAACCCCCGTCCGAGCCTCATTTTCTCCCTCCCTCCCTTCCCCTCGTCGCTCCTTCCTCCCTCAAGCTTCTCACTCATCTCCTTGAGCCAGAACTAGGTCTACTTGTCCTTCATGTTGCGTCGGCTTGGTGCTTTTGTAAGTACGAGGAGGATGACAAAGTTGATCGGTCAAAGTGGGGGGGGGGTTGTCGGGAGAGGGTCTCACAGTGAGTCTGAGTAGCTCGCCCAAGTCGCGACGATCCGCCAGCACCCGGACCACCATTGCGGACCACGATTGCCCCCCTTCTTTCTCTAGCCGAGCTTACGCACACACACCACATACCCACTAACAACACCCTGACCTGTTGTCGGTGTGCGTGAGCGTGTCTCATTAGACAAGTGATTGCTTGCGAGCGTGCGAGCGTCAGTGGATAAAGACAGCACGGCAGTACTTGCATGCACAGAGTCAGAGTGTACGGAGAGAGTACATAAATGAAGTAACATACAGTCACATACAGACATACAGCATGCACTCACTTTATTCACACTCACACTGCGCAAGCTGTGAAGTGTCCATTACATGCACGCAGTCGCAGTCCGAGCACACACTCAACACACTCACAGACTGCATGTGCTTGTGTGCTCCTGCGAGCGAATTCAAAGCCCAATCCAAAACGAGTCTTGTTCTTGCTTTTGGCATCGTTCAAAGGTCGGTCTTGCTTGCAAAGTGAATGCTTCCCAACTTGGTGTTTGCTCGCTTGATACCCACGCACACCGACGCACACACATACACACACACACACCACACAACACACACACACGCATACACACACACTGACATTGTGTGCTGAGATGAGAGCGACTGCCACTTGGATCTCCTGCTCTTTTCCCTTCCCCTGTCTCATTTCGACTCCATCGACTCCATCCACCCCCTCAGCCCTCCCCTCCCTCCCCTCCCTTTCCATCCACCGCTCCGTGGCCAAAATTTCATTAAAGCCTATTCTCTCAAGTTTGCCATTCCAAGTGGACCCGTGGTCGTCTTTTCATCGTCATCCCCGTATCAAGATGACCTGAGACCTGAACGTTGCCACTACAGTCAACTCCTGTTGTGCATATACACATCACCCTTCGTCTCTCAGCATCACCCAATCCACCATCCCTTCAACCCCCACCTTGCCGAGCGACCACCCACACACACACACACACACACACACACACACACACTGTTTCACCTCTCGCCTCTCCTCGTCCTTCTTACGGAACTCTTCTACGGAAGTGCCCTATCCCCCAAACTCTCTAGCTGTCAACATCTTCACCTCGTCCACCGATCTCAGTCCATTTGCCGCCAGAAAGATATACCCTCGTCAGCCCAAGGATCTCCCACGCAGCATTCTTGTACCTATCAACTGCTCTCGTCCACATCCACCTTCCCCCAATCCTTCACGTCGCTCGCCCCCCTACACCCTCAGCACCTTTCAGCTGTTCAAGAATCGGGCTAGGACAGCAGCCCAAGGTCGAAGCACTCCCTCTGCTCACGGACAGCCGAGGCTTTCACAAAAGTGCCTAGCCCTGATCTGATCGCGTTCGCAAGATTTCCTCACCACCATATTCCCAAAAAAATAAAATTGAAAACCGAACGAGATTCAGCCCCGTATCTCCCCTAAGCGCCCCCCCCCCCGCCCTCTGGCTCTCGGCCTTCCACCGCTTTCTCATCAAATCAAATCTCCTTTGCTTCGATCCAAACCATCCTTTCTTTAACTCCCCTCCAGATCTCTCTCTCTTTCTGTCTCTCCGAACCCGAAAAAAGGAAGAGGACGACCAGCTGGATCCTAGATCGCGTCGCACCCAGAAGCTTGCATCGCAAAAAGCTGAGGATAGCTGGGCCGAAGCCAAATCGGTCGCTTCTTCACCACCAACATATCGTCGTTTTCCACAAGTCCACGTCCTCTTACCTAGGTTTACAGGACTTTTTTTGCCTCGCCCCCTTAGTTTCACCAGCTGTTTCGGCTCTTGGTTTAGCTCTGTGGAGGGCTGTGATCTTCGCCAAAGGTAAGTTGGCTGCGTGAGGCAGGGAAGCTGTAAGCCAGGAGATACAGGTGGAGCTGTAGTTACATGGCTCTGCGCTCTCTTCAAGCAAAGCAAATCAGGATTTCATCATTGCTTACCTCTCTCTCTGCCTTGACTCCTCATCATAAATCATCCAAAAAATAAACAACAAAAAACCATAGTGGCAGAGGGAGAGAAGAGGTGAGAGAGGGTTGAGCCAATGTATCATCCAACCTCTTCTTCTCACGGACGATTCCCTAGCAGCGATACGTACACAAGCACGGACACAAACAGCAGCAGCAGTATCAACCTTGGTCAGCTTACGCCAACCGCGAGCACCAGCACCCTCAAGCTCAACGGCCCATTTCCTTCTCCGAGCAGCGCGAGCATCGAGAGCAGCAACAGCAGCGGCAAGCTCCAACCAGGGTCGCCTGCCTCTCGGAATCGTTCCTCATCCTCCACGAGCCTGGGCACCACTGGGACTTCCGAGTACCCTCCCTCCACCTCCAAGCCCAAGTCATGCGCTCGATCTGCTCCTCGGAAATCCGCTTCTACCAGTCGATCAAACCAACTCAACCTTCCACCGCCATTACTCATCCCGGGCTACCACATGGCTCCTTCGCTACCTCCAGTCAAGTACGAGCACCCGCGCCAGAGGCGTGAGAGGGTAGCTAGCTCCCGCACCACCACGAGCAGCATCGGCAGCCTTGCTATAGGCAATGGCTCCACATTCTCTGAAACCAAAGGCCAAAGCAGCAGCAGCAGCGGTGGTCGCAAAAGTAATCCTTCAACGTCGCGGCAGGCCAATCGCCAGAGGAGCAGCTCGAGATCCTCACACCGCTCTCAGTACGCCTACGAAGTCCACCCACCTTCGTCCGCTGCCGACAATTTTGACATCAGCGAGATCCTCTCTTCGAGGACGCCTGTATCAGCCGATATCTCGGTCATCTCGGAACCGTTCTCTGTCCACGAGTTCTCCGAGGTGCTCACTGACACCAACGTCAAGCCAGAGGGCGTTGTGAACGAGGCTCTCGCAGATACGGGAAAGACGCAAGCGGCCAAACATGAGGACATTAGCCCTTGGCTATTCCAAGGCGAAGCCCCAAAGGCTCCGAAGGGAAGACCCAGATCCAGAACAGTGAGTATGTCCGCCTTGGAAGGTCAAAGTACCTACACATTCTCTCTTTACAGGGTCGGTTCGCCTGACTTTACATCCTTGGTCGTATGCCAGTCCTTTGACGCTGACGTTGACCTGTGTCTCTTTTTGGTTACTTGAACCTCCCTTCCTTCATATGCTCTCAAGGAAAACGAGCGCCCGGAGCTCAACATCTTACCGATGCAACCGAGTCAAGCAAGCTCGCTGAGGCCTTCTCCGTCAGCCCTCTCGCTAAGGGCGGACACCTCACCCTCTGCGAGCGGTCTGGCAAGCCCTCTGAATGGATCCCGAGAAACCCCTTCCAGCTACAAAAAGTCCAAGAATCCCTTCACCTTCTTAAAGAAAAAATCCTCCAACATGATGCGCGATTCGGACCTCCATCCATCGTCCCGTCAGACGATGACCCAGCCAGTCCGAACCGCAACCTGGGGTGGGGACGCACCCACCAAACCCAACACCCTAGGATCACCTCTGATGTCCCACAGGCACGCGCAGACGCCCTCTGCCCTCCAACCAGCATTTAGTCCCACCCCTGGGCAGGCTCGTCACACTCCAAGATCGGATGGGATTGCTGGAGCCGTCAGCCTGGAAGACGAGCTAGATGGCGAGCCGAAATCGGACTCGAGAGGGGTTTTCAGAGAGAAACGGAGATTGCGTGGACTGCACTTGGGGAAGGAGCGGGGCAAGGAAGACGCAGACGGCACGGACGACGGGAACGCCTCCGGTCGAGGAGCGGCTGATCATGGAGAGGTGGAATTGTCGCTTGATATGAATTTCGATCATATTGACGACATAGTCGACACGTCAGCCGCAAGGCAAAGGATGGTGGGCCCGATGAATGAGCCCATGTGCGATTTCGGTGGGAGCCCTTTCCCGAGGAACGACTCGACGAGCAGTAGCGAGGCGGCGATGTATAAATCGCCTTCTGGCTCAAATCTCTCCTCTTCGATGGGGAGCGGTCAAGCTTCGCCCGTCTCGAGCCTGCAGACCTTTGCCCCAGTGCCGAGATCTGCCGCGGGAAGGAGTTTTACTGGAGGTAAGCCGATGAGGATGGTCGGGGCCTCGCCCTCTGGAATGGCTAGCAACATCCCCGACGGTAAGTCGGCCTACGTGGGCCTTCAAGGTCCAGTGAATCGGCGGATCAGCCTGGCTGAAGCCCAGCAACACACCCTCAGGAGGGCGTCCAGCAATCTGAGGGACAGGACCGTACCTCCTGCCAACCTCTACGTTCCTGAACGAGCTCGAAGCAACTCGGCATCGGCTCAGGATCTGGAAGCAACACGTTCTCAAACGCCGCAAGGCGGTGCCGAGGAGTCGATCGAGGCGCGCAAGGGCAGCATCGCCTCGGCCACCAGCTTGCGCTCGAGTCAAAGCGGGATCTCGCCCAAAACTTCCTTCATCAACCTCTCCTCGTCTGCCCAGGAGGGAAAGATGGGACAAACTCCTGGCTGGGCCAACTTCACCCCCACTAGTGGAATCCCGAGTGCTATCCTTGGTATGAGGAAGTCGAGCGCCAGCTCTGGCCAAGGGGTGAGTTCGAGCTGGATGGCACCCGACAGCTGGGCCGTACAGCCCGACAAGTCGAAGGATTACCTTAGGGACGGGGATGAGGAGGACGAAGATGACGACGAAGCTCAGAGCTTGCCGAGGGACAGGAGAGGCTCGAGCTCTGGAATGAGCGGCACGGCCTCCGCCATGTTCCGTTCCGGATCCTCTGACCCGCATTACCGGACCGACTCGATCGTTGGCTCGAGACGAGGCACCGAGGAATCGATAGAGACCAACGGTCTAGGGTCCGGTCGCCCTGGTACCGCCACCAACGAGAGGCCCATGAGCATCGAGGTCCTTGATACCAGCAACATTCTCTCCTCTCCGCTCATCCAGCCACCCTTGATCGCCCGGCCTTCATCGAGGGGCGGGCCTCTCGCGGCGGCAGGTGGGTCAGTGGCCGCCGCGGCGGGAAAGCTCGGTCTGCATCGATCTTCCAAGCAGAGGGGGTCCAACACCCGACCCAACACGGCTGGTTCGATCGGCTCCGCCCGGCCGTCAACCACCAACCTTGGCCTCATCAGCGGCCTGGAGGATGACTCGTCCATCAGCGCTTTTGCGGCTGCCAAGGACAGCTCGAGCCTGAAGCGCCCGGGAACTGCCAGTAGCCAACCGTTCGGCAAGAATGTGAGTCTGGCCTGGGCTTTGCTTGTGCCTACTTTACCCCCCCCCCCCCCCCCCCCCTTTTCCAGAGTCTTCGATCGTTCAATGCTGACGCAGCGGAACCAACGGACCATTTTCACATCCCCTAGTACTTCATCCGCGTTTTCAAGACCGATGACTCGTTCGCAACGATCACTTGTCCATTGATGGCCACAACGCAGGAGGTGCGGACCATACTGGCGAGGAAGAGCTTGACACAAGACTCGACCGCTTATCGTCTCTTCGTTCGGGACAAGGGGTCAGGTGAGTTGATCTGTGCCCTTGGGGCGTGGAACTTGAGGCTCTTGATCAGAGGATGAAACGACACGTGATCGGGGTCGCTCTGAATACTGACCTTGCCATCTTTCTCCGACTCACGCAGAGCGCCCACTGGGAAACACTGAGAAACCGGCTTGGTTGCAACGCCGTCGTCTCGAGCAGGCTGGCTACAACGAGTTGGACTCGTTGGAGGAGATCGGTCGCGATGATTTATCCTATCTCCTCAGGTTTGTCTACCGGCCAGACAGTGTCCCCACCTTTGACTCGGATTCCTTCAGCAACGACGAGCATACTTTCCAGCACCTGGATCTGCAGGGTCGCAACCTTGAGATGGTGCCCATTTTCCTCTACCGTCACGCCGACTGGATTGTCAGCCTTGACCTCTCCGGCAACCCCATGTCGGACATTCCATCCGACTTCATCCAGCTTTGCACAAGCTTGAGAAGCCTTCGATTGTCCAACCTAGCCTTGAAGAGGATCCCACAGAGTGTCCGCCAGAGCGAGACCTTGACGCACCTTGATGTCTCCAACAATCGCCTTCCAGAACTGGCGCATATCACGTTGGATAGCGTGCCTGAGCTGATGTCGATCAAAGCTCAGAACAATAGACTCTTTGACCTTCCTCCCTACTTTGCCAACCTCAAAACGCTCAGGCACTTGAACATCTCCAACAATCGTTACGAAGAGTTCCCTATAGTGATCTGCGAGCTGACGTCTTTGGTCGACCTTGACATCTCGTTCAACGCGATCAGTGTGCTTCCTGATCAGATATCCCAACTCGTCAATTTGGAAAGATTGGTCCTTGTCGGTAACTCAGTCGAGATCCTACCGTCGAGTATGAGCGAGCTCATCAGCCTTCAGACGATCGACCTGAGGCGCAACTTGGTCCAGGACGTTTCGCCGCTCTTCAGCCTGCCCAAGCTTCAGATTGTTCAGTGCGAACACAATTCGATCAAGGCTTTCGAGGCCACCATCGGCGCTCAGCTCAGGACACTCGAGATGGGCAAGAACCCGTTGAGTAGGGCCAAGATCGGAGCCGACGTCTCCTGCGACCTCACAACCTTGGACCTCTCATCGACCAACATGGCCAAGCTCGAGGAGGATCTGTTCCGACAGTTGAAGGCGCTCGTCAACCTCGTCCTCGACAGGAACCAATTCGTGGTCCTCCCAGACACCCTGGGAGAACTGGAAAATCTCGAATACCTGTCGGTCAGCAACAATCTGCTGGCAACGTTGCCGGACAGCGTTGGCAAGCTCGGCAAGCTTCGCAAGCTCATCGTCCACAACAACAACCTCAAGTCTTTGCCTCCCTCGCTCTGGAATTGCCAGAGTCTCGAGTCTATCAACGTCAGTTCCAACCTGCTCGAGTCCTTCCCGCCGCTGCCCCTCGAGACCATCGTGGAAGAGAGCTCCGAACCCGGGGCCCTTTTGAGCGCCAACGGCGCTAGGAAGTCGTCGGCGGCCTCTGTCATCCCTGCCACGGCTCTCACAGTACCAGGGACGCCCACCTCCAGGCCCGTTCCGCCGTTGGCTCTGAGTCTCAAGAAGCTCAGGCTAGGTGACAATCGTCTCACCGACGACGTGTTCAGCGTACTGAGCCTTCTCCGCGTCCTCGAGGTCCTCAACCTGAGCTTCAACGAGATCTTTGAGATACCGAACTACACCTTGTCCAAGCACGGCAACCTTCGCGAGCTGTACTTGAGCGGGAACAACCTCAGCAGCATTCCAGCCGATGATCTAGAGCAACTCCAGTCGCTGAGGATCATGCACCTGAACGGGAACAAGCTCCAAACCTTGCCTGCCGAGTTGGGTCGCATGAGCAAGCTGGCGAATCTGGACGTCGGGAACAATGTCCTTAAGTACAACATCGCCAACTGGCACTACGATTGGAACTGGAACTCGAACCCGGAGCTCCGCTACCTCAACCTCTCCGGGAACAAGAGGCTGGAAATCAAGTCCAAACTCGCCGACGTCGGAGGCAGGAGGACCAACATCTCAGACTTCAACAGGCTTTACAGCCTTCGCCTTTTGGGTCTCATGGACGTCACCATGACTCTGCAGTCGACCCCAGACGAGACCGAGAACCGGAGGGTGAGAACTTCGCTTTCGCAGATCAACAACATGGCGTACGGGATCGCGGATGCGCTGGGAAAGCACGACAATCTCAGCATCGTGGACGTGGTC
Source organism: Violaceomyces palustris (assembly GCA_003144235.1). Classification (NCBI taxonomy): domain Eukaryota; kingdom Fungi; phylum Basidiomycota; class Ustilaginomycetes; order Violaceomycetales; family Violaceomycetaceae; genus Violaceomyces; species Violaceomyces palustris. The sequence goes on along the minus strand of KZ819880.1, from coordinate 2,433 downwards.
ATCCCCAGGTTCCGTAAGGAGGACAACGAGTGCGTGTTTGGTCTCTTCGACGGTAGAGGCCACGGCCCAAATGTCGGCAGCCGCATCGCCCGGCATCTGGCCGAGTGGTGCGACTACAGGATCTCGTGGGAGATCCAGAGATTGGGCAAGAAGCCGAGTGAAAGCGATCCGATCCCAAATGTCCTGCGCAGAGCCTTTTTGCGGCTGGAAAAGGAGTACGCCGACGTGCTGATCAACGAGGGAAACAGGAAGCTCTCGGAGGCGCAGGCGGTAGCCGCGAACGACGAGTCGAAGGCTGCAGCGCCTGCGATCGCGGCTACGTCCAACAGGAACTACTGGAAGGCGGGTGCCTCTGCCGTGTTGGCCTACATCGTCGACAAGACCATGTACATTGCCAACTCGGGTGACGCGCTCGCCGTCCTCTCGCGTAACGGAGGCACCGCCCACCTCGTGAGCACCAAACATGAGCCGTTCGACCGCGACGAGACGCAGCGCATTCGTTCGGCTGAGGGGTGGGTCTCACTTCGAGGCTACGTCAACGACTCTCTGGATGTGTCGAGGTCGTTCGGGTACTACCATCTCTTCCCGATCGTCAACGCGGCTCCGGCTGTCGCAACCATCAACCTGACCGACTCCGACGAGTTTGTCGTCCTCGCCAACAAGGTCCTGTGGGAGCACGTCTCCTACCAAACCGCCGTCGACATCGCCAGGATGGAGCGCAACGACCCGATGATGGCCGCGCAGAAGCTCAGGGATTTCGCCATCAGCTACGGTGCCGAGGAGAGCGTCATGGTCATGGTGGTCTCGGTGGGCGACCTCTTCTACAACAGGCAGCAGAGGAATGCGGCGGCGATGATGACGCTCAATCCGGCGCTCGATGCGATGAAGAAGGGGAGCCGAAGGCCGAGAGATGACCTTCCGGGCGACCGGACCCTGGCGAGGCTGGAACGCGAGGTGGCACCGCCGATCGGTCAGGTCGCGCTGGTCTTCACCGACATCAAGAACTCGACCTCGCTGTGGGAGACGAACGGCGGCATGCAGACGGCCATGAGGCTGCACAACTACCTCCTCCGGAGGCAACTGCGGACCATCGGCGGGTACGAGGTCAAGACCGAAGGCGATGCCTTCATGGTGTCGTTCCCCTCGGTCAGCTCGGCCCTCCTCTGGTGCTTCACCGTCCAGCAGCAGCTGCTCAACGAGGAGTGGCCGCAGGAGATCCTAGAGAGCGAGGACGGCAAGGAGGTCTACGATCCCTCTGGCGAACTCATCTACCGGGGCCTGTCGGTCAGGATGGGGATCCACTGGGGCTTCCCCGTCTGCGAGGCGGACCCGATCACGAGGCGAATGGATTACTTTGGGCCCATGGTCAACCGAGCGGCGAGGATCAGCGGTGCGGCGGACGGCGGTCAGATCATGGCGAGCAAGGACGTGATCACCGAGCTCAAGGGCCTCCTCGGCACCTTTGACGAGTCCAACGGCAACGGTGGCGAACCGGAATCGTCGCCTTCCATGAACAAGGTGGCCGACGAGCTGGACGAGGACGCTTTCCGCCTCCTCCACCCGAACGTGAGCCGGGACGTGGTCCTTCTGCGGAGGATGGGCTTCGGTATCTCGTCGATCGGTGAGAGGAGGCTCAAAGGTCTCGAGACGCCAGAATCGCTCTCGCTCGTCTACCCAAAGCAGCTGGCCGGCCGTCTGCAGGAGACCAAGTTGTCGGACGCCCCAGCTCCACAGGTCTACGAACCCACCATCCAGCTCCTGGATATCGAAGAGGTCAAGCAGGTCGGTATGCTGTGCCTCCGTCTCGAAGCCCTGTCCAACAGGACCATCTTCCCTGGAGTCTTCTCCTCCTCCGAGAACCCAACCGCCGTCGGCGCAGAAGCAATCCACCAAGATCTGTCATCACCACCAAAGACACCTCCATCGGACGGAGGAGGAGGACGAGGAGAGGGGCCGACCTTTTCGTCGTTGCTCAACTTGGGCGGCGGCAGCCACAACCACGCTTTCCACCTACACCCTTCTTCCTCCCCCGCCTCCCTGGCCTCAAGGAGGAAAGGAGTCCAAGCCGAGATCTCGCTCCACCCGGAACTCCTCATCTTCGCCATACGGGACGACGCCACGGACGAGGAACTGGCCTCCATCCTGGATCAACTCACCACGAGGATCAACAACTCCCTCTCCACCATCTCGCTCAACCTCCTCCACGACTCGATCGTCTCCGACCATCCTGGCAAACCCAACCTTTCCTTGGACGACCCATCCCTCAAGCGCTTCCTGGGTCTGGTCGGTTGAACCCCATCCCTCCCTCTTCTTTGCCAAAACTTCCCCTCCCGCCCCCCCCTTCACTCCCATATCGAGAACGAAAAGAGCTGTAGGGGTGAAAAGGTTATGAGAACCCTTTTTTTTGTACTTTTAGATCATCCCCCCCCCCCC
>KZ819879.1:28700-40209 GCA_003144235.1 Violaceomyces palustris | reverse complement strand
TCCCTTTCAGCTGAAAATCTCCTCTTCCTCCATTTGATCCTCTTCTTGCCCCCCAGCTTGATCGTCCTCCTCTTCGTCTCCACTTTCCAAGGAGACGGAATCGTCACGCCTGTTGACTAGATCCACGGCATGGTTGGCTGGAACGTGATCCTCCTCCATCCGACCTTGAATTTCGCGTCTCTCCTCCTCGTCATCGTCCTCTTCACCACCCAACAGGGAGTCCATGCTGGAGAGTGTGAATTCCAACATGGCGCTCTCTATCAGAGTCCTCTCCGCCCTGGCGTAGTGCCTCTCGGTGTAAGGTAGGATGGCGTCGATGGTTCCGGCGAGGTCGACCTTTGATCCGAAACCCTTGGTGTTGGACGACTTCTTGGCCTTCTTTCGCCTCTCCTCCTCCTCCTCCTTCTTCTTCCCCCCCGCCCCCTCCTCCTCCTCCTCCTCCTCCTCTTCCATGGCCAACCTCTCGAGCCTCGACTTCTCCTCCCTCTTCCTCTCATCCTCGAAAGCCTCGATGATGGACTGGGCTGGGTGAAGTCGTAGGATGGCGTGAAGGATGGTCTGAGCGGTTCCGCAAGTCCTTGCCGAAGTGTTCCAGTCCCTGACGTACGATAGGAGCTGGATCAGTTGAGAGGGTCCGAGTTGCGAGATGACCTGGTCCACCGCTTTCAGACCCGTGATGCTCGACTTGTCCTCCGACAGACTCGAAGCGTTCATCGACTCTCCGCGTAGAGCCGACTCGAGCAGCAGCCCCACGGACGTAGCGGCGTCACCTTCAGGTCGAGAGTTGGCCACGTTCGAGAAGAGGTTCAGCAACCTCCTCGGTTGGTTCATCGACAGCGCCAGAGCGATCGCGTTCCTGTAATCCTTGAGCGTCAAGAAGTTGGAGAAATCTTGCTCCCTGGTTGTTTTTTTCATTGATTTTTTTTTTTTTGGGGGGGGGGGGGGGTTTCGTTATTCATGGCACCGCGGTGGGGTCGTGTCGTTAGGAAGAAGGGAAAGAAGAGGGGGATTGTGAGCTTTTTCTTTTTCCTTTCCTTTTCCTTTCTTTTTTTCCTTTCCGATCTTCCCATTCTCGCACAATCCTCTCCCACCGGAAGATCTCCCTCTCTCACCTTTCGACAAGCTCTTCCCTCTCCTTGGCCTTCTCGATCTCGTCAGCGACGGTGCGATCCTCCCAGATGTTGACGACGCTGTCGGCACCGGCGCTGATGATTTCGGATTCGTCCTTCCTGACGACGATGCTCCAGACCTTTTCCTCGTGACCGTCGAGCGTCTCGACGCATTCCTCGTCCTTGACGTTCCAGAGCTTGACCAGTCCGTCGCTCGCCGAGCTGAAGAGCTGCATGCCGGCCGAGGCGAATTGCAACCTGAGCACGCTGTTCGTGTGACCCTCGAAGATCTTGACGCAAGAGTAGTCCTTCAGGCTCCAGAGTCTCACCGTCTTGTCCCCGGAGGCCGTGGCGAGCGCCAGGTCGACGGGGGAGAATTTGACCGACCAGACGCCGCGCTTGTGGCCCTTGCAGGTCGCCAGAGGTTTGAGGCTGGCGCTGGCCGTCTGGTTGTTGGCCTTGCTCGGCGCCGTGTAGCTCAGCGAGAAGACCTTGGCGGTCCTGTCCTGGGAACCCGAAGCCAGCAGCGCGTTGTTGGGTGCGATGTCGAGCGAGTTGATGTCCTTGTCGTGGATCTTGAGCGTGAGGAGGGAGCGGAGCTTGAGGGGGGCGGTGAGGACCTCGTCGCCTGCCAGGAGGCCGGAGAGCTTGGAGAGGTCCCACACCTTGACCGTCCTGTCCTGGCTTGCCGTCACGAGGAAAGGCGCACCGAGAGCCCCCGGCGTCACGGCTCGCTTTGCGAAGGCGACAGCTCCCACGCTCTCGGCGTGACCTTCGCAGACGGCGACGCAGACCCATTCACCCCCCGACGAGCCCGAGGCCTCCTCACCTGTCCCGCTCCCGTTCCTGACAACCTTTTCTCCCACGTCGGTGGAATCCGCCGCCGCGTTCTCGGGCTTGGGCAAACGTGAGTGCGGAAGCCAGGCCCAGACTCGGGCGGTTCGGTCCTTGGATCCACTGGCGAGCCAGAGGGTATCTGGGCTGCGATCGAGGCACAGGACGACCTCGGTGTGGCCTCTGAGAAGCTCGACGTTGAAGTCGAGCGACTCCAAAGTGTAGACCCTGATCGCCGCGCTGTTGGTCGCCAGGGCCAGGTGGGACTCCCCCTTGGCCTCTCGGTCGTTGGGGATGGAGAGAAGGGAGAGGTCGACGATCTCGTCGTTGAATCCGACGAGCTGCCGCGTCCGTGACAGAGGCTTGCGCGAGTTGACCGAACGCATGACAATGTTCTGATCCGCGTGGACGCTGGCGATGGTGGCGATGGCTGGGATGTAGTGGACCTCTACGATGGCTCTGGTGTCTTCCTCCGCGTCTTGGTCGGACGCCCTCGCCTTTTCTTTGGCGACAAGGCTGGTGGTCTGCGGCTCTCTGCAGATGACCTGGCCGGTGGAGGCGCTCCAGAGGCGGACGCTTCCCTCGGCACCACCGGTCCAGAAGATGGTCTGAAGGCCAGCTCCACCTTCCTTGCCGATGGCAGAGCCGGTGGCCAAGAAGCCCACACTCTCGACGCCTTCGCCTGCCGTGAGCGTCTCGGCCTGCCTCCAAACACCATCCCAGAGCCTCCAGATGACCACGGTGCGATCACGGGCGCCGCTGACAAGGGTCTTGCCGTTGTCGGTGACGGAGAGGCCTCGAACGACAGAATCGTGGCCGGCCAGTGTCGAGACCGGTTTGTGCGTGGCGTTCGACCTCGTCTTTAGGTCCCAAAGTCTGATCCTCCCATCCACAGATCCGGAGAAGAGCTCGATCCTACGGCCGCCGTTGACGTTCGCCTCTCCCTGAACGCTCTTCCGCTTACCCTTGGCCTTGGGGCTTGCGCTGGTGCCTGCGCCCGAGTCTTCCTCGGCTGCCGGGGAAGGCATGTTCCAACAGAGGCTACTGACGACGCCTCCGTGTCCCCTGAAGACGTGGGTGCAGTAGCCTCCGACGATGTCCCAGACCTTGGCCGTCCCATCCGAGCTGCCGGTGGCGAGGAGGGTCGAGGTGGGATCGACCGACATGACGGTGACCTGGGCAGCGTGGCATTTGGCGATCGACCTGACCAGGTTGAACTCGGGAAGAGAGTAAACTTTGAGCGAGAGCGATCGGGAGGCGGTGATCAGGTGGGAGCCGGAAGGCGTCAATGTGAGCGAAGTGAGCTCTTCAGTGTCCTTCGAAGAGGGGATCGCGTTGGAAGTCGGAGAGGGGAGAGGTGGAGAGAAGGGTGGTGAGGAGAAAGGGAGGAAGGCAGAAAGATGTCAGCTTTGAAGTTTGCCCCTCGGTCCGAGGATGGAGCAAGGGCCTAAGATCTGGACTCACTCCGGGGATCTTTGTGATGACGTTTCCAGTCTTGACTTCGGTCACGACGACCTCTTCCGAGAGGGTGGTCGCCATCCAGGAGCCATCCGGGGTGAACGCTACTGAGCCACCGGTGTAGAAGGGTTCGAAGCTCCTCGACTTTGCAAAGCTGGTCTTCAGCCTCGGCTTTGATTGAGAGGCATGCTGGACGGCGGCTGTGGTGGATGGGGCGGAGGACTTGTGTTGCTGCTGTTGCCTGAGGATCTCTTGGACCTGCTCGGGAGAGAGGACGGTGGCATCCGCTGCTGAAGGCATGGCCTCGGGTGGTGGGCTGCGTCAGAGCAGGATAGGGTTCGCAACCGAAGATGGGTTGAGAAAGATGTGCAAGATGAAGACGTGGCTTTTGGTAGGTTGTCGAGGGGGCTGACAGGAAAGACCAGCACAAGGTCAAGGAGGGGGGGAAGAGAGTGAGACGATACAAGTGACAACGATGACGAGAAGGAAGGAGGCAAGAAAGAGGAAGGAATGAAGGAATGGAAGTGAAACTGACAAGAACTCGTCGGCTTGAACAACGAGAAGCTAGCTGCAGCGAGAGGAAGAGGAAGAATAGCAAGGAGGAAAAGAAAAGAGAAAGAAAAAAAAGAAGAAAATGAAAGAAAGAAAAGTGAGAAAATGAAAAAGAGGGAGAGAAAGAGAAACGAGCCGGGAAGAACTCCCGATCCCGATCTCATCGGCTGGATCGGGACAGAGGGAGACAACTTGATCAAACTGCGGTCAAGCAGTCATCAACCTATCGTGCGAGAATGAGCAACCCCTCTCTGCTGCAAGGGTCAGACCATCCCCTCGACACCATGGCCTCCCTCTCCTCTCCTTCTCCTCTCCTTCCCCTCTCCTTCCCCTCACCCCATCGACCATCATCTCCATTCACTCCTCTCGGCGGCGATGTCTCTTCCCAGTCGATTCAAGTTGATTGATTGCAAGAAATGAGGAAAAGTAAAATAAAAACGAAACATAAACGTCGCATGTTTGTTCACTTCATCTATAGCTGGCGTTTGCAGTGTGCACGCGAGGGCGCATGATCACACGATCAACGAAAGCAAGTCATCCAAGATTCGAGCGACTCCCTTCGAGCTGTCTTGAGTAGTCTCGAGAATGGATCCATAGAGCTCAAACTCCGGTCATCCCCATGTGAGCAGATGAGAGCAGCAGCACCATGCTTATGGTCAAAAAAAAGAAAAGAAAAGAAAAGGAGAAGCTCTCTCTGGGGTTTGATAAAGTAGGTGTCATGCTGGGTTGAGTGAGCTCGGTTTGGGCGCATACAAACACAAACACAATCAGAAATCCCGATCCCCGCTCCTCATCCTCATCCTCATCCTCATCCTCATCCTCATCCTCATCCTCATCCTCGTCCTCACTCTGAAACCGTCCCCAGTCTCATCACACAAGGTGAACCTAATTCTTCTCTCCCTTGGTCTTTCCCTTGAGCGCAACCTCTGCCAAACAGACTGATAACCTTTTCTCGGGTCGACCTCCTTCCCAATCCCACTCAAGCAACACACGTGCGTCCTCTCGAGCCCCGTGGACGGACAACACAACAGTGTCGACCATGGCCTGGCTCAGGTCGACCCACGCAGTCTCCTACCTCCTCGTCGCCGCGCTCATCCTCCAAGTCAGCGTGAGAGCTGCCCAGACCCCATTCCTACCCGTATCAGCAGACAAGGCCCACGAACTACCACATGCCGCCAACTTCTCCGGCCATTCTCTCGTCCGTTTCCAGACGAACAGCCTAGATCAGCTCCACACCCTACTCAGCGAGGCTGATCAGAGGGGCCTCGACGTGTGGTCTGCCAGGAAGTCAAAGTGCTCCTCACAGACAGGCTCGAGACTGGCTCCACAGCGCCCCGAGAACCAGAAGGGAGAGTTCGGATGCGTCGACATCCGCCTCCCTCCTAAGGGTGCCGATGCCGACGACCTTGTCGAGTCGCTGTCAAGTCGTGTCACCCTGGCGGGTGGATCTCGAGTGGTGGCACCTCCTCCCACCTCCCAGACGATCATCGACGACATCCAGATCCTCATCTCGGAGCAAGAGTGGCAAACGCACCTGGGCAACGAAGGGCGAACGCGACAGCCTCTCAGCTTGAAAAATGCCCAAGCATACCCTGGCCAGGCAGACGACACCTGGCATGATGGATACCACAATTACGACGAGTGAGTCTTCAGCCATCGCCGTGCACTCCGGGTTTCTCGTCAAGGCTGTATGATGATCTGATCAGGTTTCCTGCTATCCACCCTCTTTCTTTTGTTCTTTTGAATTCCCCTTGGATCCAACAGCATATCGAATTACCTGTCTGAGCTCGCTGCCAAATACCCTGATCACGCCAGCAAGGTCGAGATCGGCCAGACACACGAAGGGAGGGCAATAATCGCGCTCAAGGTCGGAAGCGGCCAATCGCACAGCGTTGGTGGAGAAACGACTCATGAGAACGTTTCGGCAGAGGCCAAGAGGAAAGGGCGTAGGCTTGAGCGGAGTGGAAGTCCGGGGAACGATGGTTCCAAGATCGGATTCGTCATCTCTGCTGAACAGCATGCCCGTGAAGTAAGTGTCTGATCATCCATCGGCCACCCAGGTCATGATGTGCTTGGCAAAGGAATTTCTGGGACACTGACGCTGAGCGATGACTAACGTGCTACTCACATCCTCCTCGGATACGCAGTGGATCTCCACCTCTACCGCGCTTTTCTTTGCCGACAAGCTGCTCCAAGTCGGCCTCTCTGACACGCCTTCTGATGCCCCATGGACAAAGGAAGAAGCTCTACAGATCCTAGACACGTTTGATCTGACCATCATCCCGCTATCCAACCCAGATGGGTATGCGTACACTTGGGAGAACAACCGCATGTGGCGAAAGAACAGGCAACCCAACGAGAAATTCCCAGGATTCTGCGACGGCGTCGATATCAACAGAAACTGGGTGAGTCCCTGGAACGGAGGGTACGAAGGCGAACCACAGTACTCCGCAACTCAACCAAAGTTCGAAAATCGTCCCCTCGCAACCATCTCCTTTCTCTCTTCCTCTTCGGCAGGGCTTCCACTTCGCTTCCTCGCTTAACCCTTGCAGCGAGTCCTACGCAGGGTCGGAGCCTTTCTCGGCGGCAGAGCCCCTCGCGATCTCTTCCTATATCAGCGATCCAGCAAACAAGGTGAAAGGTTACGTTGATCTGCACAGCTACGGCCAACTCCTCATGTTCCCATACTCCTATTCCTGCCAAGCCCCGCTACCCGACGAGGAAGACCTGACCGAGGTCGCGCTGGGTGCCGTCAAGGCGCTCCGGGACGTCCACAAGAGGTCCTACACCAGCGGCAAGATCTGTGAGGTGAGTTGTTGGGAAAGGAAGCGGTTGGATTCCTCGTTCATTCCTCAAATCCTTGCTTGAATCAGGGTCGAGCTCGGCTGATCGAATCCCCCTATTTACGCGTTCTTCTTTCTTCCTCCTTCCTTTTCTCTCTCGCTTTCTTTCTTGCCCCTTCTTTTCCCTTCACTTTCCCCACTCTATCCTCGTTGAACGGGCTGTGCGAAACAGATCCTTTACGATGCCGCCGGGTCCTCAATTGATTGGTCTTATGGCCAAGCCGGCCTCAAATGGAGTTTTGCCCTGGAGCTCCGAGACAGCGGGACGTACGGTTTCCTCCTACCGCCAAGCGAGATTCGACCCACCGGCGAAGAGGTGGGAAGCGCACTGGTTTACATCCTCTCCTTCATCGCCAAGGTGAGTATGGGCTGTTTGGATCCGACGGTCTAGAAACAGCAGCGTCTGATGGAATGCCTCCTCTTCCACCTTTCTCCCTCTCCCCTTTCCTCCCTCCTCCCCCTTTCCAAAAAAAAAACGAACCTGGCCCTACGGTCCTGCGGCTTGCAGAAGGAGAGGAGGTGATCCGGGAACGAGCCCTCTTCTGATACCAATTCCCACAGACCTCGCCTTTCCTGTACATGACATAAGCGAACCCCCACTTGCCGTTCTTACGGCTTTCTCATTCCAAGAGATCCCCTTCAACACAAGAGCGAAATTACAAACGTGTGCACTTTCTTCTCTTTTCTGAACCTCTTCTTTCTCATGGATCCGCCCAACGCGAGTCGGAGGGATGGATGCGGGGGGACAGGCGTGAGGAGGGAGGGGAAGGGGTGAGGAAACAGGTGAAGTGGGGAAAGGGACGATCGACGCTTCTTCCACCATCACTCGCTGCCCTTCTTGACCTTGAGATCGGAAAGGTCGGTCGCGCCACCGATCGGGATGCTGTGTGGGGAGGCCTGCTCGAAGGATCTGGTTGCGTCAGGGAAAGGGGAGGAGATATGATCAAAGCCGTGGATGGTGTTGGTGAGACGGAGTTGTTCAAACCGACCGACCCAAAAGCAGAAAAAAAAATCGAAATCCAGTCGGCCTCCAAGAAGCAAAGGTGCGCAGAAGAGGTCGCGGATGGAAAGGGTCAAAGGAGAGGAGGAAGGGGGGGGGGGGGGGGGAAGGGTGGGAAACTCACCCGGTGTACCTCAATCTGTGTACAGGTGGCCTCTCGGCTTCCTGGAAGAGCAGCTTATCCTCGGCCGCCTGCCTGGCAAGGTCCAAGTGCTTGAGATTCCTCTCCTTCCAGACCGAAGAGGGGGTGAAGTAGTAGTCCATGTACCGGGTGAGGAAAGGTCGGGTGTCCTCCTCCTCCTCCTCCGCCTTTTCCGATGGGACTGGAAGGCCCGAGGAGGATCCTTTGGATGGATGAGAAGTGGAGTGGATGTCTGAGAATCGGTAGATGCCGACACCCGCCAGAAGGGCTAGGAGTGTGTTGCGCCAGAAAGGGGCGCTGAAGCCTGTAGGAGAGAGGGAAAACCAAGCGTTTCACGAGGGGAGCGCAAGGTTTGCGGGGGTTTGTGGGGGGGAAGGAAGATCGTTCGGATTTCATTTCGTTAATTTATTTTTTTCGAATCATGGAAGAGTTTGGGAGATGTGGGAGAGGATGAAGAAGGGATGGGAAGTTGTGAGACGAAACACTCTTCAAAGGAAGGGCAGGGTCCAAGTTGGGTGAAAAAAGGTGGGAACCCCTTGTCCCGAGAGTCCGTCACAAAGGATGAAGCAAGTGACATCGATGTTCCATGTCGGAGACCAGTTGAAGGCACTCTGGGCACGAACCCTCGTGCTCTGCGATCAAAGTTTCAAATACACTCGCCAACCTGCTACCCCTCCCGCTCCCGGCCCTCCGTTCCGCGAAACGATTTGCAATACTGACCTTCTTGAGGGTATTCTTCGGAATCTGAAGAGTGGGAAGAAGTCGAGGCGTGAGAATCCCTGAGACAGCTGGAGGAGTGGATGGACCTTGCCGCAAGTGCGGAGGAGGAGGTGTGCTGAGACCTGGCAGCCGTCACGGTGGCTCGTCGGAGAGCGGTTGGCGCTGTGAGAGAGATCATGTTGGTGTGAATGGTCGATGGAAGGGTGCGGAGAGGAGAGGAGTGGGGGACAGGGACGACGAAGGAGGAGAGGTTACGTAGGTATCTTGAGGTGCGAGAGTGGTTGACGACGATGGCTTGATGATAAATGGAACTATCCAGACTCGTGGTGTGGTCTGGGAGCGAGGCGAGCGATGGGAGAGAGACGGAGGTGATCGATTCGTTCCAATCCCACGTTTCCCGATTCCCGATCTAACCCACTCACCGTCTCATCGTTTTCGCCGTGGCTTCCCGATCAACCCGATTCCACATCCGCCATGGTCTCACCTTCATAAAAAAAATGAGTAAACAAGAACAAAATCAATAAACAAAATGATCGCCACCTCGTCTGGGTCTCAAGCAAAGAGGGAAGGGGGGACGCGAGGCCAGAGAGGATCACTTCCAGCGACGGCGGGGAGGGAAAATGGTTGGAAAGAGCGGCGGAAAGCAGCCGTGGGCGGGGGGCGGGAACGAATCAGCCAGAATTTGACCTCGAAATTGGACCTTGGTTCCGGCCCCTTGATTCTTTCATATGAGCAGCGAGTGAAACGTTTGGAGGGAGGTGGCAGAAGGGATATCTTCCATACTGAACGGCCTACCCTGTCTGAAGGTGGTTGTGGCAATGCTGTCAGGCCGATTGACCAACGACTCCCGGATCGCGCTGGATGGAAGGAACGAGAGTGCGGCTGGCCTGCAGGGTGAGGATCCTCTTTTCAAGCGAGAAGAGACGAGTACAGAACCTACGTTGTATACCCTGTGTGTACTCTGCCATACTCTACTGCGATGGACATACTTTACTTTATGTGGTCAAGTGTTGTCGAAGAAGCACAAAGGGGGGTTCTCGATGGAGAGCCAGCCAACAGAGAATGTTCCTTTCGATGCAAGAGAAGGATCCACAGACTCTTTTGGTTGGGTAGGAAAAATTTAGAATCATACCCCTGTGTAGTTGAGCTTCAGGGCCGGGTGTCACAAGCACGGAGAGCAGCACATGGTGGCTGATGAAAGACGCGTCACGGCCCTCGCGCGGCAGACGTTAGAATGTGAGTGATACTGGATGTAACACGAGAGGCAGTCTGTGAATCAGGTAGCTGTGAGAATCGAGTGATACAGTCAGAGTGAGTGTGAGTGAGAGCGTGCTATAGGCACGTATGTAAATCATGTTTATTCAACTCTTCATGCTCTGCATCACAAATCTCAAGTCTTCATGCTGTAAGGCATGAGTTGCTTGGAAAAGAAAGACCCCTCTCGTGAACTACATCGACTCTGGGAGGTCACTGGTGAATGTGAAAGGTAGCCAAGGTCAACAAGTGGGGGCCGCAAGGGTCGTTCGACTCTCGGTTCGCACAGATTCCTTGGCTGCTTGCACGGATTCACCTTGGGGATGTCAGAGACTCAAGGGTCAGGGGTCCGTCCTTGATCCACTATGGACTTGTCCGTCAACACTCACCTCACACACACTCATGACCGACCACTCGAACTCGACTGAAGTACCCCGTCAAGGTTGAAACGCGCGAGGCCAACTCGGCAAGCTTGGACCACAACAAAGGGCGAGGAGGTAGAGTAGGAAGGGCTGAAAGGTCGAGGTTCATTCATCAAGCGGCCCTAGGCGTGAAGGGGGAGGAGCAGTATCGCGTACCATCATCATCATCATCCTCCTAGTGTCCATCGGATTCACATTTGCGATTATTACTGCCAAGCTAGCTCACTCGAGCGCAACTTTTCCAAGGGAGAAAAAAAAGTAAAAGGAGGGAAAGGAAGAAAGAAAGAAAGGACGAAAGAATGAAAGAAGTGAGAGGGAGTAGAGGCGGAGATGGACGTTTGGACAATCAGAATGTAGCGCGGTTGAAAGGGTTACTAAATCGATCGAACATGCACATCCATTTAAATGTGAGGGGGATGGGGGCTCAAGGCAGCTCTAGCTGATGGGCCATCTTGGCTCTTCCTTGATCCTCCCTTTCTCCTCCTGGCTTGCTTCTCTCCCCCAAACCGTGAATCGATCGAACGATGAGCTTTCGAGTCAGAGCATCATCTGCGTTGATGAGTCCTGTGTTGTTTTCTTTCGTGATCATGGGTATCTCGATCTGCAGACCAAGACGACTCTCTCTCTCTCTCTCTCTCTCTCTCTCTCTCTCTCTCTCAGAGACTCACTCTCATACTCACGCTCACGCTCACACTCGAATCAACCTTCGGATGCGACTGTGATGATGTCTGGAATTGGTTGTCCTCTCCTCTCCACCTTGGCGAGATGCTATTTGGTAGGATTAGAAACTGCTCAAGGTGAGAGACGCGAGTTGGGCGGCTGGCGGGTGGACCCAGACGTGGTCGGTTGCTTTTCCTTCGCCTTGACTTGTTATTCCATGGCCAACATGTGCTCTTCTTATTCTCACTACGATTATTCTTATTCTGAATACGATTATTGGTGTCTCAAGAGAACTACACCACTCCCACACCTTTTTAAATCTGGTAGTCCCCACCTCTTCCTCCGAAGAGAAGAACTTTCAACGCGGTTGTTGTTGTTTTCTTCGCCTTCCTATTTGGTCTCCCAGCCGAAAGCCAGAAAGAGAATCCAAAGAATCATCTCACCAAAGCAAACGAAAGAGGATCTTCAAGCTGCAGGCAGCTCGCTCTGTCTTGGTCACCACACAACAAACCCCC
>KZ819879.1:0-23315 GCA_003144235.1 Violaceomyces palustris | reverse complement strand
CCCTAGACACCAACCACCCTGACACCCGCCTCGTCCTCATCCTCGACGAATCCCTGCGCGCCCACTCGCATCTTGGATCACAGCCCACTCACACTCGTCCCCCCCCCCCCCCCCCCCCCCCCCCCCCCCCCCCCTCTCGTCACCATCATCCACCAACCATCCTCTCCTTCCCTGTGTCCCCCTCCTCTTTCCATTCCTCCTCCGTCGCACTTTTTCCAGCCCTACTCTCCTCCCGGCTGCGAACGGATTCATCGAGACTCATCCAAAGGTCCTCCTCTGGTCATCCCTTTCCTTCCTCACCAGACCCGTCTTTGACCTTCGCTTTCCCATCCTCTCGTCTTCCTCACCCACGTCATCTTCATTCCTTCCCTTTACCAGCATCTCCTCTTCACCTTTCCTCACGCCATTTGCTACCCACCAACCCGATTCTAGATCAACTCCCCCCCCCTAAAGGACTCGAAAATCGGAACATTCGCTACTCCATCGTTCAGCCTCCTGTCTACCAAAACATCACGACTTGAACCACCTCCACGAACTCGAGATCTCACCTCGGCCTCGACTCCCGTACTCGCCCTGTTCGGAGCCTACAACTTTTTGTTTCAGCATTCATCCTTTGAGGATCCGAGACCCGTCGACCTCCTCCACCTTCTCTTTTCAGACCGGTCTCATCAGGCGCTTCCCCTTCTCGCTGGCTTCGTCTACACTTTCTTCGCCTCCCAACTGAGGCTTGCACACTCATTTTCACACCCTCTCCTTTCTCTGCACCGCTTTTTGGCCCAGCTTCCCGATCCCAACCCCGCACCGTCATTTTTCATGATCGGTTTTGAACAAGGTGCAACCTGCTGAATTCTCTGCCTCGACCCATCACCTTGCGCTTCCCTCCTCTCTTGAAAGACGCGAGCCTTTCCGTGTCGACACTCAATTTCCCTCCCCCCGCCGCTTTAGACATGGTCAAGGTGAGCCAAGCGTACCGCCGGAGACAAGGTCCGCAACCGAGGTCGATGGCTCTCGCGGCTCTTTCCTTTCTCGCCTCCATCGAAGCGGTGACCTGTGCCACCTCGAGCACGAATACCTTCCCTTCCATCGACTTTGGCCTGCTGGGCGCAGTCGGAGTGGCTGGAAGCTTTGCAGGCGTTCAGGTCTTCAATCAGTCCGGATCGACAAGTAGCGCCGACAGCAAGTACGATCCAACCGCCTCCACGCTGATAGCCCGTGCAGCAAATGGCACATTGACAAAGATTGCCTCCACCGAGGAGGGCGGTCGCATCTCGGCGGTTTGTCAATTCGATGGATCGCCCGAGGTGGTCTTCGTGGGTGGCTCTTTCTCTTCGATGGGCGGCAAGGCGGTGAGCAACATTGCCTCTTACAACCCGACGACGAAGGAGTGGAGCGAAATGGGAGGCGGGCTGGACGGGAACGTCCGAACACTTTTCTGCGACAACCAAAGCCGGCAGGTGCTGGCAGGTGGATCCTTCTCGAGGCCCACGGATGCCAGCGACGATAGGTACCTTGGGGCCGTTGCGACCTGGAAGGAGAATGACCGTGCTTGGTCGCCGTTGGACTTCGGTGGGCTTGACGGTACGGTCAACGTGATCGAGGCTGGATCCAACAGTTCGCTCGTACGATTCGGAGGAGACTTCGACCTTCAATTCGCCACGATGGGATCGAACGGGACCCAATCTGGGACCAACACGTCGGCTTCGGCGCTAACGAGCGTTCTGGCACCGATCTCGCTCGGACAGTCCGAGTTCACCGGCGGGCCTTCCTCCGCGGACGGTGGATTCAACGACCCGGCTCAGATCCTTTGTCCCCAAGGTGCTGACGGATCAGGCAACTCGTACCTCTTCGCTGACGGCGCCACGGGCCGCCTCACCGCCAGAACCTTTCGCGCTCTCGATGTTAGGGCGATCCGACTCGGGAACACCTTTCAAGATGGGAGGGGTACCAGGACATTCGGCATCGTCTCCATCCCCGACAACACCGAGCTCCAGCTGATCTACCTCGACCCTACGACCAACCAGAATGTCACATGCACCAACAACTGCACCCTCTCCCACGACCCGTCGATTCCATATCAGGACTTCCTGATTGCCGACACACCCAACAACAACGCCCCTGGAGGAATCAAGACGTTGACCGGTGTTCAGTTCACTGCTTCGGAGTACTACGGTGCAGGAGCTGGTCTCCACATACTGGAGCTCTTGTCCGTAGGAGGATGGGCGTACGCATACAACGGCTATAACAGGGGTGCCTGCGACTCGTCCGAGCCCGGCGTCAACGGGACGACTTCAACGGCGACAAGCTCGGGAGGCTGGTACCAGAGCTCTATCACTCGACTCGCAGGGACGACGGAGCCGGTCCTTGCCCTCACGGACTCGTACAGCAACCTGGCGTCGAATCTGGATGCCACGGTCACATGGCAAGTTGACATCCCCGTCAATGGAAACTACTCGGTCTACATTTACGTTCCTGGCTGCTCTTCCTCTGGGCAATGTGGCGAACGAACCGATGTCAACGTCAACGTCTTCAACAACGCCTCCACACCTGGAGCCCTCACCCGAGTCTCGCAGACGAATCGTGACGATCGCTCGGTCCTGGTTTACGACGGGGAGGTGCAGAAGGCGGCGGACGGCTTCCAGCCAACTATCATCTTGTCTATTCCGTCTGATGCCCCGGCCCCGTCTGGAGGCGACAGCTTCACTGTGATTGCCGACAAGGTGTCGTTCACGCTCCGCAACAGCAACGAGACTTTGCAGATGTCGAGGCAGAGCGGTTTCGGCGTGCTCGAGTACAATGTCTTTGATGAGGCTGCCGTCGCCTTTGAAACAAACGGAACCGGCACCCTCCCCAACTCGACTATGACCTCGCTGGGCCGTTTCTCGACCACCTTGTTCAGCCAAGGTGTCAGAAAAGGTGAGGATAGGTACGTGACAGCTGTCGCCAGCGCCGGAGGCAGGACGTTTGTCGGAGGCTCCTTCAGCTCTTCTGGAACCAATGCCTTCTCCAACATCATCTCCTTCACCGACGAAAGCGATGGGAATGCAGCGACGCTGCTCGCGAACGGTGGTCTAAACGATATCGTGACAAGCCTGGCCACCGTCGGCGACCACCTCTTCGTTGGTGGAAACTTTACCAGGGTTGCTGACGGCAGCCTGAACCTTCAGTACATCGCACGGTACGACCCATCTCGCGATACGTGGGCACCCCTTGGGGAAGGCCCCGACGGGCCGGTCACGGCCCTGCGCCGCTTGGGTGACAAATACCTCCTTGTGACCGGAGAGTTCAACAGCGTCAACGGCACAGGTCAAGCAGGTGGCTATGCCATTTGGGACTCGACAGCCAACGCCTGGCAGCAGCAGCCCGTGCTACTTGCCGGAAACATGACTACGTCTTCCGCAATCGCAAGCACCGATACCAAGGCCAGCTACCTTGCCGGCAGCGTCAAGGCAATCAGCAACCACGCTGCTGCGGGAGCCGTCGGGCTCTCGGCACCTGCACGTGATGGGCAGCCACCCCAGGTCAATGTCCTCAACTTCCAGTTCACAGCAAACAAAAGCTCAGAGACTTCCTCCACAACCTCGTCCAATACCGTTTCCCGAAGACTCAACAACGTCCAGCCTGCTCTACGAGGTCTTGGCCGAAGAAATCCGGCCCCTTCGAGCTTTGGCTCGAAGCTGGTTGGAGCTGCCAGGGCCTTACTGCCTCGTAGTGCAGTATACCACACGGACACTGCCACCCATTCGCTTCTCAAGCGTGCTGATGCAATGAACCCCGCCTCTCTGGCATCTACCGGGACGAACGAGATTTACGCCAGCGCCTTCTGGCAGCGCAGCGATGGTTCGTATGTCAACATCATTGGCGGAAACTTCACCACCACCTCAGGCATAAAAAATATCGGCATGTACGACACGAAGACCAACCAGCTCGTGTCGTTCCCGGGGCTGCCAGCACCTGATGCTCAGAATCCCGAGAGACTGAGCGTCGTACGCAGCTTGCTGGTCGACAATGATATCTTGTACGCAGGCGGTGACGGTGGATTCGAGTCCTACGACCTCAAGAGAGGGAGGTGGAACGACAACGCCGCCGGCCTTTCGAGTACGACTGGCGCAAGACTCTCGGTCACCTCGATCGATCACAGGCCAGAAAGTTCCTCCATCATCGTTGCTGGTTCTTTCGACCAGGCCGGCTCACTGCTCTGCATGAACATTTGCGAATGGGACACCAACAGTCTGAATTGGAACCAACTTGGCGCGGGTGTTGATGGCCAAATCTCGTCCCTGGACTTCGCCGGCGTGAGTGTTTCTCTCTCGGTGTCTTGTCCGCGCTCTCATATCCCCTCCCCCCGAAAGCTTCTCCCGCTTACTCCTCCATCTCTGTCCCGAACCCTCTCACACAGTCCAAAGCCCAGCAGCTCGTAGTCGCTGGCTCCATCACTCTGAACAACCAGGAGACTTGCCTCGTCAGCTACGACTTTGACACTCAGATCTGGACGGCGCTTGGTTCCGTCGGCACTGGGAATGGCCAGGCTCCAGGGCCGGCAACAGCTGCCAGTGTCGACGACCTCAACATCAACTCGATCTTTGTGGCCGGAAGGACGTCTGACGGGACCGAACCGTACCTCACCAAGTGGGACGGGACCTCTTACGTTCCCGTGGGTGGTGGAGAACTCCTCTCTGACTCTGGCGTCGCCCAACTGACCTTCGTGCCGATCTCCAGGGCACACGGAACCAACAGCATCCTCGAGAACAACAGGCTTCTCGTAGTCAGTGGTTCGCTCGTGATGCAAGACTACGGCAACATTTCCAGCGCTCTCTTCGATGGACAGAACTGGACCCCATTCTTGGTCGCGACTGATATCAACGGCAACCCGGGTGTTGTCAGGACCTTTGCCCGGTCCACCGAGGTCCTCAAGTTCCCCAACTTGCACCGTCTAGCCGTTGGGCTTGTCATACTGATCTCGATCGCCATCGGCCTGGGCATCGTCTTCCTCTTGGTTTTGATCGGCCTTCTCTGGGCTTTGAGCCGAAGGAATCCGAACCAAAGTGTCGACGTTCCTATCTCGTCGAGCGAGGACTCTTTCGCCGGCGCGGAGAAGACTCGGCCTTCCAGCTTGCTCGCAACGCTGAACGCCGCCACCGAGAATGTTATGGGCGGTGGCGCTGGTACTGTGGGAGCGGGTGCTGCGGGAGTTGGAGCCGGGACCGCGTCGGCGGTGGGCGCTGCTGTCGCGGCCAACAGGTACCACGACAGGCAAGATTCTGCGCAGATGATGGGTACGATCGAGAATAGCGATGAAACCGGAGGACCGAGCCACTACCACAGCGAGACGGGGAGGAGCGGCGCTTCGCAATACCAAACCGGTGATGAAGGGGGCTACGCCTCCGACACTGGTTATCAATCCGGTGGTGCAGCAGCAGCAGCCTATGCCTACGCCGACCATGAAGGGGAGGCTGAGGATCTACAAGATGACTCGCCAGCGTCGGAGGGTATCCCGGCGCATGCCCGCTACGATTTCGAACCCAAGCATGATTCCGAGCTGGGTGTGCGAGCAGGTGAACAGATCGAAATCCTCGACGACCAAGACGAGCACTGGTGGCTAGCTAGAAATGCCGCGGGCCAAACCGGTGTCATTCCTTCCACCTACGTGCTGTGAAGGCTGAGAGGACAGGATTTCATTTTTCTTCGGAGTCACTCAACAGTAGTATCCACCATGAAAGAAAAAAGTCGTGCTTCAGTTGAAGCACGCCCCAGAACAGGTGAAAGAAAGAAAAAAAAAAAAGAAAGAAAAAACAGTTCAAAATTGTTCTTCTTCGCTAGACGAGGATGTTTATCATGTTCTTCCTTCTGACTACGGCACGAGTTAATTTTGTTTCCCTACGCTCGTGTCTTCTCCTTCCCCCCACCCCCCATTCCTCACTCCTTTCCTTCCTCGTCAAGCCACAAAAAAAAAAAAAAAAGTTGATTTTACCCAGGGTTTGCGCTACTGACCATTGGTCGGCGCTCTATTCCCCTTCCCCTTCATCATCTTTCTCTCCATCGTCATCCGTCACATCATCGTCATCGTCATCGTCATCGCAGCATCGTGCATGTCTTTCTTCTCTCCTTCCTTTGCTCTCCCCCAACTTGTTCGATCGATCTTTCCCACCTTCCTTTTCTCCCTCTAATCCTTTGACACAGATCTTTCTCCTTTCCCTTCCCCCATCCCCACTTTTTTTTCCCCCTATCACTAGATTACTTCCTGCATGTCTCCCCCACACCTCCCCCCTCTTTTCGATGCGTTCGTGAATTTCATCCTGATCCACTCCTCTGTCGTTTTCACCTCTTTCCTCCGATCCGATTTCACTCCCCCCGTCTGTCTCCTTCCCTGATTCTGAATCGAGCAGGAGAAGGTGGGAGGGATGGCTTGGGAAGGGGGGATTGGCGCGCCCGCCTGCTGATTTTTTTTTTTTTCTTTTTTTTTTTTTCTGTAAGAAAAAAAAAATCCAGTATTTCCTGCGAGTGAACTGGACGACGGATGGGGGACCAAGGGGGGCGCGATGAAATGAAAAAGGAAGGAGAGGGTCCCCCCCCCCTCTTGCCTCATGACAAGGTAGGGCGAAAGCCGAGCTACAAAGTTCTTGCGCGGCGGCCGTGGGATTAGTGTCTGGAGGTTCTTCCGACCCCCTTCCACTCAGCCTTGATCGGATCCAGGTTGGGAGATGCTCTACGGTTCTTTTCCGTTTCTCACCTTGATCTTCCCAAGCCCTCCTTCTCCCTCCGTTGGCTCGATTCCCTAGTTCCTCCTTCGCGACCCTTCCGAGGGGGGGACGCTTTTTTTTTTTTCAAGGTTCCAACAAAGCCACTTTGGGAAGTTGGACGGGGTTTCCCCCAGAGTGAGGGGCCGGTGTTCATTCTCTTTGAATAGGGTTCTTCCCCCAATGGGGGGGGGGGTTGAGGATGCTTCGCGCGCCGCAGGAAAAGGATGGGGAAAATGACTTCTCAAAGGGGGTTCGTTAAGGCAGGTTTTCTTTCAACTCGATTCAATCCCCCCTCTCCTTCTCTTCCCCCCTTGCCACCTCTTTCCTTTCGACATTCTGCCTGCTGCCCGGTTTTCCCTTTCTCCTTGGAACGGGTGAGGAGTTCAAACCGCCTGTCGGAGGTCCGTCCGTCCGCCTTGTAACGACCAAGCTACGGACCTTCGTTTGTCAAATCCAAGAGTTTGGGAAGGATGCTCTATTGGATGGGTGCTCTTCTCTTTTTTTTTTTTTTCCTTTTTAATACATACAGGTTTGGAGGAAGATCGTAGAGTCCTGGAGCCACCTCGCTTCCATACTTTGCCTTTCTCATCGCAGCGTTTTCGGGCCGGCCCTGCTGAACTGATCAATCCGAAATCTGCTCGCCTCCGAGCTCCCTCAAGATGCCCTCGACCTCCCAAGCCCCGGCCCAGTACCTGATGCCGGCTTTGACGTTGCCGACCTTGGTGATCTTCTCCTCGAGACCCCTGTACCTCCTCACCAAGGCCAGGTCCTTCTCGGCAAGCCTCAAGACGGGGCAGTAGTCGTTGCCGCCGTCGCCGACGTAGACGATCCTCTCAAAGTTGGACCTGCCCCCGTGCCTCTCGAGGAAGGCTTCCAACTCCTCGCCCTTGCACATGTTTGGACTGCAGCCTACCGAGCAAGAGTGCTGGTTTGGAGAGTCGGCAGGTATCCTCCTTTCGAGCTTGAGGAGACCTTCGGGCGTCCATGTGGCTGGGTTTGTGATGATCTCGGTGAAGAGGTCAAAGTTGGGTGGCAGAAGGCCGTGGTGCTGTCCGAGAAGGAAGCGGAGGGAGAGCAAGAGGTGGGGTTGGAGGTTAGCTGGTTCTCTCACATGATTCAGGTAGAATTGCATCAAGCCGAGAAAGAAGGAAGAGATGGAGAGAGAAGGAGTTGATTGGGACAGGACAGATTCGAAGCTCACCCCGAGAATGGTGTCGATGTAGACCTGGTTGGAGTTGCTGAGCAACAAAAAGGTGGTCTGGACCTGACCCTCGTCCTTGGACTTTTGCTTCAGGTCCTTGACACCCTTGATCATGGCGGGGTGGAAGGGCATCCTCTTGAGGGCGTCCTCGATCTCTTGCCTCGATTTCCCCTCGACCTCGTGAAGCTCTACCAGCAGCTGGGCGCAGAGATCTGTGAACTGGACCTCGGACTTCAAGGCCTTGAGTTTTCTTCTCAGCCTTGGGGCCAGGACCTCGTGGACCCATCTATCCGTGTCCTGATCGGCCAGGGACCTGGTTTTAACAGGGAGGAAGGGAGAGGGAGAGGGGGAGAGGGAGGGTAAGAGAGAGAAGGGTAGGGGGGAGCCTGTGCTGGGCTTTCGGGTGCGGTCGGCGAGGAAGAGGAGGAAGAAAGAGATGAGACTTACCAGTCAAAGTCGTAGACGACCAGTTGCTTGCTGACCTTTGGGAGGGGGACGGGTGCCGTGTCTACTGGTGCCATGGTCGATGGTTGTCCGGATCGTGTATGCTCAGAGGAGGTGATGGGGCTCGGTGGACGGCACTGAAGGGATGGTGAGGGGGAAGGGGGAAAGACGAGGGCAAGAGAGGGAGGGGGCAAAGGGTCTGTGTGTTGGTCGAGATCCAAAAAAAAGTCGGAGCAGGGTGCAGGATAGCGAATGGCTAAAGTAGGTGAGAAAGTGACTAGGATGTCGTCTGTCGATGGTGAGCTTCGGATTCGCGGGCCTAGCTTTGACTATTTCCCCCCCCCCTTTTCTTTCTTTTACCCTCTCATGGACGTTCATACCTTTTACGGTTTCTTTCTTCTTCTTTCTTCTTGGCTAGTCGCTTTTAGAAAATCCCCAACCATTGATGGGTCAAAGAGAAAATGCAGATTAAATTCTATTGGTTCCTTCTGATCCCCGACCTCGCCCAGATCACAGACTTTGGCTCCAAGCACCCGTTCTTGGATTAACAGCTGGTCACTCTAACTTCAACCCTTGCTTTGGCAAACCCGATCGCGAATCCCCCTGGAGGATGAAGGATCCACCGGTTGCGATTCTAGCACTCTCCATCTTTGCGAAGGGACATCCAGTTCGGAGCTGCCAGGAGAGAGTCGAGATCGGAGAGGGGTCGCGCGTGTGTGTGTTGAAAGAAGAGCGGTACATTCACGCAGAAGAGTCACCAGGGTTGTTCACGTTCGATGGAGAGAACATGGAGTCACAGAGTAGTCATAAGTGTAGGTCCTCATCCATGAATAGTTTCACGATTGTGACACCGTAGAAAAAGAGAAAGTGATGCGACATTCATAAGAATAGGTGAGTTTGAAGGCTAGAAAGAGGAGTAAAGGCCAAGATAGTATACGAGTCTTAGTGAAAGTAGCTAAAGTGGAAGGAAAGAGGAAATCAAAACCAAGAAGTCCAAAGTGAGGGTGACTGGTCCAGCCTCGTCTCAAATATGAACACATCCTTTTTTTCTTCCCTCGCCCAACCCCCGATCCAGACTTTGACCCGGTCTTGCTCGCATGGTCGACATTGGCTCGACGTGACCCTTTTCGGCTCCTCCTCCCCCTTGGTCTCGATCTCTCACTCGCTCCCCAACCCTCCCTCTTCACCTTTTCCTTTCCTCCTACCCTTCCGTCGTCTCGGCCCATTGCCATCTTCTCTCTCCTTGATCGAGCAAAGCGGGCCGTTTGATGCTATCATCCCTCTCGCATCCTTCCTTCGCATCCCTCCTCCTTAGATCTTCAATCTCTCCTTCCTCCGCCAGGCTTCTCCTCCCTTCCTCTTCCTCCTCCTCCTCTTCCCACCTCCGTTTGGCTTTCAGTAGCAGCCCGGCTTCGCCCTGTTCATCTCTGAAACGGGCCTCGCCTTCGCACTTCCCTTTCGCAAGCTCCTTCTCCACCCGCCGCCCGCCGAGCTTGCTTCAGCGAGTCTGCCGGTCGAGCCCATTCCCCTCGATCCACACAACCTCGTCCTCCGCAGCCATGACTCAGTCCGCGACAATGTCCCAGTTCGGTGACTGGCCTGCCGACAAGGTCAGGACCACCTTTACAGACTACTTTAAGGAAAGGGGCCACACTTTCGTCCCGTCCAGCTCCACCATCCCTTACGAGGATCCCACCCTCCTCTTTGCCAACGCCGGCATGAACCAGTACAAGCCCATCTTCCTCGGAACTGCCGACCCCGCCTCCGCCTTTGGCTCCATGAAGCGAGCCGTCAACTCGCAAAAGTGTATCAGGGCCGGCGGCAAGCACAACGACCTGGACGATGTCGGCAAGGACACCTACCACCACACCTTCTTCGAGATGCTCGGCAACTGGTCCTTTGGCGATTACTTCAAGAAGGAGGCCATCACCATGGCGTGGGAGCTCCTCACAAAAGTCTACGGTCTCCCCGCCGACCGCCTCTACGTCACCTACTTTGAAGGCGACGCTGCCCAGGGTCTAGAGCCGGACACCGAGGCCCGCGACCTTTGGAGGAGCGTCGGCGTCACCGACGACCACATCCTCACCGGTGACGCCAAGGACAACTTCTGGGAGATGGGCGCCACCGGACCGTGTGGTCCTTGCTCTGAGATCCATTATGATAGGATCGGCGGGAGGAACGCTGCCCACCTCGTCAACAAGGACGACCCCAACGTGCTCGAGATCTGGAACAATGTCTTCATGCAGTTCAACCGCGAGGAGGACGGCTCGCTGCGACCTTTGCCCGCCCGCCACATCGACACGGGCATGGGCTTTGAGCGACTCGTCTCTGTACTCCAGGACAAACCTTCCAACTACGACACTGACTGCTTCACCCCGCTCTTTGACAAGATCAGGCAGCTCACCGGCGCCCGACCCTACGCCGGCAAGCTCGGTGACGAGGACGTCGACGGAATCGACACCGCTTACAGGGTCGTCGCCGACCACGTCAGGACGCTCACCTTTGCCATCAGCGATGGTGGTGTCCCGGACAGGGACGGCAGGGGTTACGTTCTCCGCAGGATCCTTCGAAGAGGTACCCGCTATGTCCGCAAGTACTTCCAGGTTCCGATCGGAAGCTTCTTCTCCCAGCTCGTGCCGACACTCGTCGACCAGATGGGCCACTTCTTCCCCGAGATCACCAAGAAGATCGACGACGTCAAGGCCATCCTCGACGAGGAGGAGTTGTCCTTCTCTCGAACTCTCGACAGGGGTGAAAAGCTCTTCGAGCAGTACGCCAAGAAGGCGCTTGCTGAGGGAAAGAAGGAACTCGACGGAAAGGACGTCTGGATGCTCTACGACACCTACGGCTTCCCCGTCGACCTCACCCTGATCATGGCCGAGGAGCAAGGACTCGGGGTCAACGAGAAGGAGTTCGAAAAGGCCCAGGCCGAGAGCAAGGAGCTCTCCAAGGCCGGCGGCAAGAAGGAGGGTGAGGAGAGCGTCAAGTTTGACGTCCACGACCTCGGTCACCTCGAGAAAGACTCGACTGTCCCCAAGACGAACGACGATTTCAAGTACTCTACCGCTTCCATCGACGCAAAGGTCAAGGCCATCTACCAGGGCCGGTCCTTCCTCAAGAGCACGAGCGAGTTGCCGTCCAAGGACAAGAACTTTGGCGTTGTCCTCGACCGGACCAACTTTTATGCCGAGAGCGGTGGCCAACAGGCCGACACCGGTAGCCTGGTGATCGATGGAGAGACTGAGTTTGTCGTCCAGGATGTCCAGGTTTTCAGTGGGTACGTGCTCCACACGGGCTACCTCAAGTACGGTGAGCTCAAGATCGACGACCAGGTTGTTGCCTCCTTTGACGAGTCGCGACGCGCCCCCATCCGAAGCAACCACACGGCCACCCACATCCTCAACTTTGGCCTCAGGGAGGTCCTTGGTGACCACATCGACCAGAAGGGCTCGCTCGTAGCGCCTTCCAAGTTAAGGTTCGACTTTTCCCACAAGGCTGGCGTCACAGTTCCGGAGATCGAGAAGATTGAGGCGATCTCGAACGAATGGGTCAAGAAGAACGTCGCAGTGTATAGCAAGGAGCTTCAGCTCGAGTTGGCCCAAAAGATCCCAGGTCTCCGGGCAGTGTTCGGCGAGGCCTATCCGGATCCGGTCCGGGTCGTGACGCTCGAGTTTGACGTCGAGGACATTGCCAAGGACATTGAGAACCCGAAGTGGAGGAGCACCAGCGTCGAATTCTGCGGTGGAACGTGAGTGGCATTTCAACCAGATTGGCTTCCCGCTTCGATCCCTTTGCCATTTCTAATCATTCAATGCCCCCTTTCCTCCCTTCTCCCTGACAGACACGTTGCCAAAACCGGTGAAATCAAGGATTTCGTCATCACTGAGGAGAGCGGTATCGCCAAGGGGATCCGAAGAATCATCGCTGTGACTGGAGAGGGCGCTGCCGCCGTCACCAAGCTGGCCGACGAAGCCAGCTTGAAGCTGGACTCGATCGAAAAGATCCAGGACAAGACGGAGAAGGACACGGCCATGAAGGCCTTCTCGGGAGAGCTCAACAGGCTCGACATCAGCGTGGTGAGGAAGTCGAAGCTTAGCGAGAGGTTCCTGAAAGCCAGGAAGGCGCTCGACGCCGAAGTGGCGGCAAAGACAAAGGCCGACATCAAGGCCGTCTCGAACGCAGTGACGGACCACTTCAAGGAGAAGCCCAACTCGACCGTCTTGGTCCAGAAGTTCGACATTGGCTCCAACATGAAGGCCCTCCAGGCCGGCGTTGCCCTGGCCAAGAAGCTGGGTAAGGCCGTCTACCTCTTCTCGGAGGAGCCGATCGCAGAAGAGCCAAAGACGACCGGCGACGTCCAGACGAAAAAGGCAAAGGTCGTCCACGTCAACTATGTCCCCAAGCACGACCTTGAAAAGGGTCTCAACGCCAAGGATTGGGCCGACGCCGTCTCCAAGAGGGTCGGAGGCAAGGGAGGTGGTAGGGACGACGGCGCCCAGGGTGTAGGCGAGTTCGGTGGCCCGGCCTTGGATCAGGCTATCCTCGACGCTGAGGCCTTCTACCTCTCCAAACTCGGCGAGAAGCCTTGAAGTAGAAAAGGGTACACGAACGCTCCAAGAAGTAAACCCATCCAGGAAGTCCCCCTTCCCTCTCCCTTCCCTTGCGTCGTGCTTTCTTCATCCCCCCTCCCACATACACGCCTTTCGTCTTCGTTCCCGCGAAAGAAAGTTGGGTACACAACCAAAAAAAAATTCAAAAGGAAAACGAAAAGAAGGAGAAAGAAAAGCACCGAACCGGATCGTGTAGGCTATAGAGGAGCCCGAGGAATCCAAAAAAAGGTGGCCACAAAGGGGGAACATGGACTCGATCTCAACATGTCCCGTTTGAAGCAGCGTACGATTGTTTCTCTTTTTTTTAAAAAAAAACAAAAGGGGCGGATGGGATGGGACGCTTGTGTCTGTGCGCGCGGTTGCAACTCTAGATGAAGGGAAGCGAAGGCTCGCCGGAGAGGGCGAAGGTGGGGGGGGGGGGGGTTGTTTTGTCTAGATGGTTGGATGGATGGGATACATGGGTGATGTACATATGAAGTTCGAGTGGTTGGAATTTTCTTTTATCAGATTTTTTTTCTTTCCCCAATCATGGGGGTGGTGGGTCATGGGTGGTTGCTTGTTCCTCCCGTCCTTCCGCCGACCCCCCGCGAACTCGTGACGAGGAAGGATTGGAGAATCGGGGGAGAGGAGGGAAAGAAGGAATAGGGAGAGCGACCTCTTCCTAAAGCGTCCGAATTCCCTCACACGGTGCGACGAGCTCCTCTTCCTTAGATGAGGCTGATGGGAGGGCAAAGTGAGGTAGGGTATGAAGGAGAAAAGTACGATTCTTGTGTCAGTTCGGGGGATCTTGCCAAACAACATGAAGTAAAATGATGGTAATGAAAACCCATCCCAAGAACTCACCCGTTGGCCTCGAGGAGGAGGATGATCGAGTGGGTGATCTCGGCGACGCTCATGGTGCTGAGGTCGACGGTGAGGTCGGCCTTGGCTGGCTTCTCGTAGACGTCGTCGACGCCGGTGAAGCCCTTGATCTCGCCTGCCCTGGCCTTGGCGTAGTTGCCCTTCCTGTCGGTCTTCTCGCAGTACTCGAGCGGGGTGGCGACGTGGACGAGGAAGAAGTTGCCGCTTCCGCCCGTCTTGTTGATGGTCTCCTTGGCCGCGAGTCGCGACCTCTCGTAGGGGGCGATCGGGGCGGCGATCACTCCGGCTCCCGCCCGCGTGAGCTCGGCGGCGACGAAGGCGATCCTCTGAATGTTCTTGTGCCTGTCCTCAGGGCTGAAGCCGAGCTCGGAGGAGAGCTCGGATCGGACCGTCTCGCCGAGGAGGAGCGAGACCGACCTTCCTCCCTGCTCGTTGAGCTTGGTCTGGAGCGCCCTGGCGATCTGGTCCTTGCCCGAGTTGTAGAGGCCGGTCAGGAAGATGGTGAAGCCCTGCTTGTCCTTGGGTGGGTACGATTCCCGGAGTGTCTTGACGACCGACTCGTAAGAGAACCAGTCTGGGATGGGGGCGCCCGTCCTCAGCCTCCTTCGGAGCTCGGTCCCGGAAATGTCCAGCGTCTGCGTCCCTGGCTCGACCTCGTCGATGGGCTGGTACTCGTCCGAGCCTGGGAGGTAGGTCATCATCTGGAAAGGAACCATCTCGATCCCGAGCTCCTCCGTGTGCTGCTTGACCAGCTCCTGGGCATCGTAGGGTCCGTAGAAGTCCTTTCCGTCAGAGTTCTTTCCTGGACCGGCGTGGTCACGGCCGACGATGAAGTGGGTGACGCCAAAGTTTTTCCGGATGATGGCGTGCCAGAGAGCCTCACGTGGACCGCCCATCCTCATGGCGAGCGGGAGGAGGGCAAGGGTGGCCATTCCGTTCGGGTACCTTGGCATCAGGCTCGAGTAGACCCTGACACGGGTGTAGTGGTCCACATCGCCCGGCTTGGTCATCCCGACGACCGGGTGAATCAGAACATTGGCCTGGCGCTGTCGGGCGGCGCGGACGGTGAGCTCACGGTGGGCCCTGTGCATTGGGTTTCGGGTCTGGAAAGCGACAACCTTCCTCCAAGAGATCTTGTTGAAGTGCTGCCTGAGCTCGGCCGGGGTGTATCGGAGGGCGACGTAGTCGTAGTAGTTTGGCTTCGAGATGGCCTGTACGTTTCCGCCGACGTAGAACTCCTTGACACTCTTCTGAAGGTACGAGATGGCAGGGTGGGCGAGGTCCTCGGATCCGAAGACGGAGAGAGCCTCCATCGACTTTTCGGCCGGGTAGATGTCGGAGACGGTGATGATGGCCAAGGCGTTGTCGTCCCTTGGGTCACGGAGGGTGACTCTCGAACCGGGCTTGAGCTGGAGCGACTCGATCTGCTCCTTGGAGACATCCAGAGTGATCGGCATGGGGAAAAGGGCGCCATCCGCGAGGCGCATGGTCTGGCAACAGCTCTTGTAGTCGGCCTGGTTCATGAAACCCTCGAGCGGAGAGAAACCACCGTTGATGATGAGCTCAAGATCGCAGAGGTGACGTTCAGAGAGGATGATCTCTGGCAGCTTGTCAGCCTCCTGGGCCAGCTGAGCCGCGATAGGGGCATCGCGAGCGATGAGATCCTTGAGGATACCTCCGTGTGGTGCGTTGGCCATGGTGAAGTGAGTCTAGCGGGAGAAGGAGAGATGATGAAGGAAGATAGGTATGAAGGTCGGGAGGAAAGGAGGTGGGGCGTTAAGAAGGGCTTTGGCAAGGAAGGAGGGGATGAAATAGGGAGGGGGAGGACGGAAGGAAGGAGGGAAGGTGGGGGGACGAGAGAAGAGGGAGGGTGTAGAATTTGAAGAAGACTCACCCTGTACGATTACAGAGTGGGATAAAAGTGAATCCCAGGGACATGCAAGGGAACAGGATCGAAGATTAACATTGACATTGAGATTGCTTTGGAATCCAACCCACCCAAAACCAAGGCCGCTCCGAAAGAGGGAAGAAGAGGGGAAACCGAGGATGATTTGCGGCCAAGAAGTCAGCGACCCTGGCAGGAGCTTCTCATCACCAACGCCGATGGTCGAATAGAGCACACAAAGAACGAAAACCTTGGCTGCTTGGCCCATAGCTCAGATAAAAGGGGACCGCGGGGGAAGCCCCACCTTCAGCAAGGCAGTCGATGAAGGAAGGGGGAGGGGGAGGGAGGGAGAGGAAAGAGCAAGAAGAATCAGTCTGCATGGCAGGTATCGATCTTGGAGGGTGCACGTCTGGCTGACGGACGAGTCACAGAGCCATGAGAAGAAACTTCATTTAAACTCTGATTCGAAGAAAAGGAAGGCAGTGAAGTCACAGAGAGGAAGGGAGGAAGACGAAGAGGCTCGTGTGTGTCTGTGTGTTTGTGTGTCAACGAGTGTCAGCGTTATAGATAGAGTGTATGTTGCAGCCACTCGACTGTCTTGTTGGCCAGTAAAACGAGTTGTCGTCCTTCTTCCACCCAAGTGTAACCCGACAACAGGTCAGGGCGAGCGCCTTCTTCCACTTCTTCTACTTGCTCTTATGCAGGCCGCCCTCCTCCACTTGCTCGTTTTCTTTTGAAACTCCTCTCCTCGAGCTGGACGGCGTCGTCAAACCTGTCGTGGAGAGGACACGCAAGAACTCGACCGGATCACGACATCGATCGTTCGTCCGTCCTTCCATTTTATTTGATTTTCAATCTTTTTTTTCACTCCTCACCCTCCTTTTCGTTCCGCAGGTTGTCACTAGAGCCGTGCTCTCTGTCCCACAACGTAGGATGATGAATGTGATTGTGAGCCCACCCCGCGACTCACTCGAGAAACTGGAATTGATCGGGGGAGGGGATGGGGGGGGGGGGGGGGGACAGTGGCCCAAGCCAAGAAAGATATCCGATCCGACCGAGTCTCTGTCGATCTCAGCCAACAGCCTTTCGACACACATGAGGATTGGTAGGTACGATAGGTGGTTCGCCCTCCCCGCTATCGACACTTGTTCGGCAAGTGCCGCCAGCAAACGATCGCAACCCTCACATCCTGAATCGGCTTGGCATCTGGACGACGTAGCAACCAAACCGTCCTCCTTCTCCCCTCGTCATCTGGAAAGGAGATCACGTCCGATTCTGGGTTCAAGTCGAGCTGAATCAGGACGGGCTCATCACGACTTTTGTGCTTGGCGGCGCGGTCCATCGACCTGTCTGGCTTGAAGAGGTGATCCTTTTTCCCTCATTCACGTCCTGCGGAGAGGATGGAGTCAAACTCGCCATCGGCTTGGAGGTGGGTTGGTTGGGATCGGGAAAGAAGCTTTCCGATTATGTAATGGTTATGTGTGCTAGCGGAGCAGGAAGAGTTTCGAGGGAGAGCTCGATCACCGAGTTTCTGAGCATGATGGTGCCTGGTTGACTTGCACGTGAAGGACTTGGTGATCGCCAAAGGAACCGAACAGAAAGGCTACGTGAGAGTCCAAGGGTCTCCTTCCGCCTCCTTCCCCTTCCCTCTTCTTTTCCTTGGTTGGTTGACTGCTTGCTTGACCATGGATGC
This sequence comes from Violaceomyces palustris, assembly GCA_003144235.1. Classification (NCBI taxonomy): domain Eukaryota; kingdom Fungi; phylum Basidiomycota; class Ustilaginomycetes; order Violaceomycetales; family Violaceomycetaceae; genus Violaceomyces; species Violaceomyces palustris. The sequence goes on along the minus strand of KZ819879.1, from coordinate 5,884 downwards.
GTCACCAGCAGCCCTCGCTTCAAAGTTTTTGGCGTCGACAGCTCGGCCAGGCTGGAATTTATTATATCTTGTGCATTTTTTTTTCTGAATTTTTTCTCTCTCACCGAACCCCTCCCTCCCTACTGCTTCTGGACTCTAATCATCACCTCCGGGCCTCTCTCCCCTTTATGAATCGTCAGGAATTCGGATAGGAACCTCGCCAAGGTTGAAGGGGAGTGGGTGTCCTTTCCCCCATCGCGAATGAAAACGGATGAGAGAATGAAATAGGTCAAGGACGAGCGCGTTGATTCGGACTCTTGACTCACATTACGCTGACTCAACTGGCCTTGAGGGTGAGTGTCTATCGAGGTCTGAGGGTCGGGTGAGTGACCAAGGTGTTGAGGAGAAAAAGAGATGGCCCAACTTGACTCGAGCCATGGTCAAAGGCGGCTCGATTCCTCGACCATAGGTGATTCTATCTTCTTACTTTTTATCTTCTTGGGCCCGGAGAGTGAGTAGAGGAAATGCTCCGTGGAAAGAGAAAGGAGAAAGAGGCCGAGATTCGGGCCTGTTGGAAAGCATTTCGACCCTTCGAGAGCCATAGGTTTCCATGCAGCGCATCCACAGCTTCGTCTCCGACTCGGGGTCGCAGTGTCCCGAGTCGTCCTTCTATCTTGCTTGCCCTCCCCTCCCACCGGTCTTGCTTCCCTCGTTGCCTTGAATCACCTCCCCCCTGCCCAACTCGTTCCGCCTCTCTTTTTAAAAACACATTCACGTAGATGTGAAGGATTGAGTCCCGGGGGACGATTCTCTCTACTTTGCTCTGCGCCGTCCCGTCTTTGTCAACATTGCTCTCACTCCACCCGAACGTGTTTTTTTTTCTCCATTTTCCTTCTTCTTTTCGTCTCTGTTGTTCATGGTTGTCGCTCGGATAGGTCGTCGCGTCAAAGGGGGGGAAAGAGGCACGAGGGAGCGTTCTTGGTTAGCTTGGATCGATCTCCCTCCATTTCTCGCGTCTGGTTTCTTTTTTCAACAAAGATGTTGCTTTTATTTTTTCTTACTTCTGGCTTTAGTCCTTGATTCTTTCTATATATATATTTTTTTTACTTTTCCTTTTTCTTTTCGATAATTCCTCCCTCCAAAAAAGCTTTGCTGTGGCATGTTGGCTTTGGCGATCCACAGGCCTCCAACCATTCATCGTCATTCGGCCCCCCTCCCTCTCTCCCTTGCCCCCTCCCCTCTGCCTTCTCCCTACTTCCCCCTTCCCCCATTCGCTCGCTCAACCCTGTATATACGGCCAGCACAACGGATCCCTGCTTCCAACTCTCCCCTCCAATCACCTTGCTGACTGCTTTTACTCCCTGAGCCTCACTCTCCCTTCTCCCCTCCTCTCACTCTCTCACAGACACCTCACATATCCCGCGCTCCCTCCCTCTCTCAGCATCTTCTCCCGCTTCCGTTTTCCAATCGCCAAACATCGTCCTGACTACAGCTCTCGTCGAAGGATCGCCCCATCAGCAGCAATTTGCTTCTCATTCCGCCAGCTAAGACGAGGCTTTGTTGCCTCCATTCCCTCCCCCCCAACCCCCAAACCCACCCCAACTGCCTCTTGACAAGCTCCACATCGCCCAGCTCTCTTTTTTCTTTTTTTTTTTTTTTTGGGTGGAGGAGAATAAAGCCTTCTTCCACCACCCCTTCCCTTCCTTCCTCCCTTGAGCGAACCTCTGTCCTTGGTTTTTCTCGGGGGAAGAACTCCTTTCAAGTCCATCAACACCAAGGAACATAGCGAAGGAGTACAGGGGCAGCGCGCCAAGGTTCCTTTCTTTCTTTGCCTTCACTTGTTTCTCGTGTTTCATCAGCGATCTCCTCTAGGACCTTATAGAGGCTTCCGGCGGGAGCATACCACCATACACATATAACCTCTTCGCTCATGTCCAGGCTCGAGTCAAGGTCCAGCTCCGACGAGCCAATGGAGTCTTCGTCCTACCTCAAAGGCAGCCACGCCAATGGCAAGCGGTCCACTGGCGATCTTTTTGAACAAAACAGTGACCTCAGTGATGACGACGAGAAACCTCTCGTGAGTAGCAAACCACCCACCTATCGATTCGCGAGATTTCTTGCCTTTATCGTTACCCAATCATGTTTGGGAGGGGTAGATGAAGGGAAGTTCGAAATCAGGCGGGATCGTTTTCTCGGAGAACGTAGAGCATCTGCGGAAGAATGGAGTTTTCATGAGCTGTGTGTAGCTGCTGTAGAAGCTCAAACCATTGAGCTGACCCTCTCATCATGGTAACTTCCACTGGATCTCGCTACATTGGATCCTACCTCAATTCTGCAGGCCAAGCGCCCCAAGACGAATGGGATCAAAGAGGAGTCAGACAGTGAGGACGACGCGCCCCTCGCTGCCACTAGGAATGGGAACGGGAATGGGAATGGGCACGTCAAGCACGAGGAAAGCAGCGATTCCGACGCACCACTGACTTCTCTCGCTCCTTCAGTCGCCGGATCACGGCACGACTCGCGTGCTGGATCGACTCGCAAGAGAATGAAGGATGAAAGCGACGCGGAATCATCGGATGACGACTCGGACGTACCCCTTACTTACACTTCCAAGTCTAGCAAGAGGGGATCAAAGACAGCCACCCCAGAGGACGATGACAAGGAGGAGGAGGATGACGACGAAGATGACGAAGAGGAGGAGGAAGAGGAGGAGGAGGAAGAGGACGATGGTGACGGAGAGGAGGACGTCAAAGCCAGCGCCAAAACCAGTAGCAAGAAGAAGAAAAATGAAAAGGCTCCCAAGTCCATGTCAATAAATGGCACAGGAGATAAAAAGTGGGAGACACTCATACACAAAGGTCCAAAGTTCCCCGAACCATACAAACCTTTGCCGAAAGAAGTGACGCTCAAGTATGATGGGCGACCGGTAAGGCTCCCACCACCCAGCGAGGAGGTTGCCATGTTCTACGCTGTCAAGCTCGAGACTCAGCACGCCACCAATCCGGTCTTCAACAAGAACTTCTTCGAAGACTTTAAGGCCGAACTGAAGAGGAATCCACCTCTCGATGGCACCAAGATCACTTCCTTCGACAAGCTTGACTTCCGTGAGATGTACAACTACTGGAAGGGTTTGAAGGATGCGGAGGCGGAGAGGAAGAAGGCCATGGCTCCTTCGGCGAGAAAGCGCGAGATCGAACAGCGCAAAGCTGAAGAGGCCGAGTTTAAAACATGCCTCGTTGACGGGGTCGAACAGAAAGTCGGCAACGTGACTGTTGAACCTCCTGGCCTCTTCCTTGGCCGTGGCGCTCACCCCAAGGCCGGCAGGGTCAAGAAGCGCATCATGCCAGAGGACATTACGATCAACCACAGCAAAAAGCACCCTGTTCCAAAACCTCCGACAGGCAAATGGGGCGAAGTGGTTGAGAAGAAGGATGTGACTTGGCTTGCGTACTGGAAGGAGAACATCAACAACCAAACAAAGTACGTGTTCTTGGACGCCACCAGCAACTTCAAGACCAATTCGGATCGAGAAAAGTTTGAGAAGGCAAGGAGGCTCGACAAGTGCGTGAAGAAGATCCGAGCCGACGTCAACAAGAACCTGAAGTCGAAGAACAGGACTGAGAGGCAAGTTGCCACCATCGTGTGGCTGATCGACAACTTTTCTCTCCGTGCCGGAAACGAGAAAGGCGAGGATGAAGCCGAGACCTACGGTGTATGCTCTTTGCGTTGCGAGCATGCCCGGATCATTCCGCCGAACCAGATCCATCTTGAGTTTCTGGGTAAGGATTCGATGAAGTTTGAGGAGACCTTGACCATCGGCAACATCGACGTCTTCCGAAACATAAGCATGTTCCTGAAGACGAACGGGCAGAAGGACTCCAAGGGAGAGTTCATCCGCAAGAAGCCGTCGGACCCCATCTTCTGCGCACCTACCGAGATCAACAAGAAATCTGGCCTTCAACCCATGGCTCCAGACACAGTAAACAAGTTCCTCGGGTCCTACATGAAAGGTCTCAGTGCCAAAGTCTTCCGTACGTACAACGCCTCGGTCACTTTCCAAGGTCTGTTGGATCAGACAGAGGCTTGGCTCGCCGCACGCCCAAAAGCGCAGGAGAGGGAGATCAATCCTGCAAATCTTAGGATCGCATACAACGAAGCCAACAGGCAGGTCGCCATCCTTTGTAATCACCAGAAGACTGTCAACCCGGTCCAACTGAGCAAGACACTCGATGCCAATCGGAAGAAGGTGAGTAACAGTCATCGCCTCGGTGTTTGCAAGGATCGGCTCATTTTTCTTCGTCCATATCGCTGACAGCCTCGCCTATGTAATTCGTCCGGCTTTTGCGCCACCCAGATCTTTGCCATCAAGTACGACATTTACAAGGAGAGACAAAAGCTTCTCACGCACTACACGGAGGCGGGGCTGAAGAAATCCTATCCTGCGAAGGAGCACGACTTCGGCAAACACTGGGGCGCGATCCTCGCCCCCGTCGATATCGACACGTCAAAGTTCAAGGAGTATGAGGAGCAGTTGATCGCCGACAAGAAGACTCGGTTACAGGCTGCATTTGAACGCCAACAGTCAGAGCTCAAGTATCAGACCGAACAGGCCAAGCTCAAGGCCGAGGAAGGCGATGGTACTCCGAAGAAGAAGGGGAAAAAGGTCAAGAAGGAGGATGCCATTGAGGAGGATATCAAGTCTAGCATCAAAAACTTCAAGACAAAGGAGCAGGTCAAGGAAGAGCTGAAGGCCCTTGACGACCAGCTCAAAGTGCTCGCTCAGGAGAGAAAGTCGAACAAGAGCCAGTCTTCAAGCTGCAATCCTGCTTCGTCTGCGCGCAAGATTCTGGGCAAATTCGAATCGATCAAGAAGCAGGAAGCCGAGATTGTCAATAAGAGCAACACCAGCGACGTGGCTCTGGGCACTTCGAAGATCAACTACATCGATCCGCGTGTCACGCTGTCCTGGCTCAAGAAGTGGGATCGGTACCTTGTCGAACAAAGCGAGGGCAAGGGCAAGGGCAAGGGCAAGGGTGCCAAGAAAGGCGGCAATGTCAAGAAGGAGGAAGAGGAGGAGGATGTGAAACCTGCAAAGAAGGGAACAAAAGGAAAGGCAGGAGGGAAGGTGAAGAAAGAAGAGGAGAGGGGTAACAAGAACTCGACTGGCGATTCTGAGAAGATGGAGTTGGGATTGAAGATCATGAACATCGGGCAATTCTTCCCCTTGACACTCCAAAAGAAGTTCAAATGGGCTGCAAACGACGACGATGGCAAGGACATCTCCGAGGATTGGTCTTTCGTCTCCGACGCTCAATCCAAGATGAGGAGACTGGAATCCGCCGACAGGAAGGGAGAGGCCTCCTCCATGGTCGCCATGACGAACGCAGTCGAAGCGAAGGGAGGATCGGCCAAAGCGCTTGAGATCAAGCCGGCCGGCAACAAAGGCGCAGCCAATCGCGTGGCTCCTCCGGCCATCAAGAAGAAGATGACCAAAGCCGAGGAGAAGAAACAGGCTGCCTTGAAGGCCGAGCTCGAAGAAAGCGAGCTGAGCAGCGATGACGATGATGACATGCCCTTGGCTGCCAAATGATTTCGTGATCCGCTCGGAGCCCCACTTCTACCCTCACTTCTACCCTCTTCCCCTTTCTTGCCTTTCCATCCCCTTTTTCTACTTCTCCTTCCTTTTTTTTTTTCCTTTTCTTTTCTTTTCGCGTTTGGAGCATGGGAACGAGGGATAATAAGGGCAATCAAAATGGATGTAAAACAATAAAATGCGAACAGCATCGCTTCTTTTCTTTTCCGGGTAAGTGAACCCAAGGCTTAAAGAGTGTCCTTGCACTGGGTGAAACAGTTGTAGCAGCTCGCGCCGGTGTGGCTGTTGACAGGGATCAACCAAAATCATCCA
>KZ819878.1:17693-40244 GCA_003144235.1 Violaceomyces palustris | reverse complement strand
TCCCCCTCCCCTTTCGCCTGATTCAAAACTGCTCCCCAATCCTACCCAACTCGATCCACACCGAAATCCTTCCCCCATCCCCCTTACTTAAAGTCTCTCCTTCTACCATCCCCAATCGGCCTTCCTTCCCCCTACCCATCCCTTCTTCGATTTCCAACGAACCTCTCCTTCCCTCCTACTCCAGTCCACCAAAGCCTTCCCTTCCATCATGAGCGCCCAAGGTTACGCCGTTCACGACCCAAAGGACTACCACAGCTTCAAGGTCACCAAGTACGACCTCAAGGTGAGTCTTTGCACCCCCCCCCCCCCCCCCCCCCCCCCTCCCCCCCCCCCCCCCCCCCCCCCCCCCTTTCCCCCCCCCCCCCCCCCCGGGGCCTCCTTTTTTCCCACCAGCTCACCCAAGATTGCCTTCCTTCATTTCTTCCCCTCTCCCTCACTTTTACACAGCCCGAGGGTGACCAAGATGTCACTGTCGACATTCAGTACTGTGGCTTGTGTTCCAGTGACGTTCACACTGTGAGTCCCGATTCCTCCTCGTACTTCAATTTGTCGTGCTCTTTTTCCCTTTCGTTCCTTCCTGCCTTTGGTTTTTTAACTAGTCTCCCAGGTCCCTGCATTCGTTCGCTATCATTCTCTTTTTCCGTTCCGGAACGCAATACTAACTCCGGCCTTCTGCCTCACCTTACCTCTTTGTGGGAAAAAAAAACAATCAAAAAATAAATAAATAAAACTAGATCTCTGGAGGCTGGGGTCCCTTTAACACCGACTTTGTCGTCCCTGGTCACGAAATCGTTGGCATCGTTTCCCGTGAGTCTACTTTTTCCCTTCCCTTTGTAAGGTCCCTCTGTGGAGTTGAGGGTTGGGGGCTAAGGGAGACGAGAAGTAGATACAGATGAGGAGAAGAAAAAGTGTAAACTGAGACCTTCTCCTATATACGAACATCCTATATGCTGCTGCACAGAGGTCGGAAAGAACGTCAAGGAATTTAAAGTTGGTGACCGTGTTGGTGTAGGTGCTCAGGTTGGCTCTTGCATGAGCTGCTACAACTGCAAGAACGACAACGAGAACTACTGCACCGGTGATGGAAAGTCTGCCATCATCGACACCTACAACGCCGTTTACGCCGATGGGTCTCAGGCGCAGGGAGGCTACTCGACTCGTATCCGTGCCCATGAGCAGTTTGTTTTCGCTCTGCCAGAATCTATCGGATCCGCAGAAGCCGCACCTATGCTCTGCGGTGGCCTGACCGTCTTCTCGCCTCTCATCCGAAACGGTGCTGGCCCGGGAAAGAAGGTCGGTATCGTCGGCATCGGTGGTCTAGGGCACTTTGGTGTCATCTTCGCCGCCGCCCTCGGTGCCGAGGTCGTCGCCATCTCCCACTCGCCCAAGAAGAGGGAGGACGCCCTCAAGATGGGCGCCTCCAAGTTCATCTCGACTGCTGAGGATCCTAACTGGGCCAAGGAGTACAAGTCGGATCCCTTCGACTTGATCATCAACACGGCATCATCCAACGCCGTGGACCTCCCATCCATCCTGTCGGCGCTCAAAGTCCACGGAAAGCTCATCTCGGTCGGCATGCCCGAGGACGAGTTCAAGCTCAGGGCCCAGCACCTCATCGGCAACGGTTGCTACTTTGGCTCTTCCCACATCGGTTCCAAGAAGGAGGCCATCCAGATGCTCAACCTGGTGGCCGAGAAGAACATCCAGCCTTGGATCGAGGTCGTCCCCATGAAGGACTGCTCGAAGGCGATCAAGCGCCTCGAGGACAATGACATCAAGTACAGGTTTGTTTTCGAGCAAGACCTTGAGGAGAACTGAACGTTTCGCCCGTACTGATCCTCATTTCCGCAAGCACTCGTAATGTAATACCATGAGAGAAAGTCGAAAAGTAAAATGGGTCCGGATCCAAATCCGGAAGGACGTGACGGACTCTTCATCCCCATCGGTCTGTCTCTTCATGGTCGTCATCCAAGTCTGTGATAGAGTCTCCCTCTTGTCAGCCTGCGTCTTTCCCATCTTTCTTTCGCCCGTGTTCTGATGGGGGAAGGGGAAAGGAAGGTTTTTTTTTTTATATTCTTTTTTTCTTTGTCTTGTTTTTGACAATTTTGTCTCGCTCTCTGCAAGAGTAGGCAGAATGTCTTCCCGAAATCTTGGATTGATATCGGCGCGCTGTCACAAATACAAAAGAAAGGATATGAGAAAGATGCTGATTCTGTAGATATGTGAAAGAATGTTGAAGACGCATCCAGGTTCAGAGGAGGGTGTGAGGCAAGGGTCGAGAAAGAGAGGTTCAAGTCTTAAAGGAGACCGGCTTCGTTTCCGACTGCTTTCTTTCATCTCCACCTTGCTTTCTGCTTCTCTAGATAGGGAAGAAAGGGATGATTTGTTTCTACAGAGGCGATCCCCCCTCTCTCTGAAGTTCAACCCTTTCGGCTCCTTCCTACGCCACATTAGAAGAGATGCCACGTACATATCCTAACGAGGACAGCCAAGGGAGCTCGTGGAAGTTCTCTCACGGCGCAAGGGCTTCAGGCGATCCTAGAGTCTTTGAGATTCCCATTCAGCTCCGCCAAAGGTCCGTACGTTCTCTTCCTAGAGGCGAGCTCTTGATTTGCCGGTCACAGGGTAGCAGGTCGAAAAGGTCGAGAAGCCGTTCTGGCAGGAGCATGTCGAATGACGACGATCCTTTCATCCCCAAATCTAGTTGGAAAACTCGAGCCATCTATTCAATTTCTATTTTTTCCCCTTTTTCTTTGGTTTCGGGAGGGAGGGGCGAACGTCAAGGGTTTCGAGCGAGGAGTGAGCTTACATTCGCTCTTCCGTCAAGAGGTGCGATACGGAAGGAAGAATGGTAAGAAATGCTTGGAAGGGAAAAAGAGAAAAAAAATGGTGAAGAAAAAAAAAGGAAGAGAAGGTTAAGGGAAAGGAAGCACCTACGACGGGTGGAGGTTCATCGACTGACAGTTCAGTAGCAGGTCTCTCCCCTGTAAGAGATGCGAATGATGGAAAAGATCTCGAACCATATCAAGGGAAGTATGAAGAAGCCAAGCGAGATGATCACCAAGCTGAAGGGGATGTCTCTCAAAACCCCTCTCAGATCCCTCCTCGACCGCTTGGGATCCATTGGATCTTGGAAGAGGTCATCGTGGTCCAGATGGATGCCTCGGAAGCTCCTGCCCCCATCCACAGACTCGACGAAATCCTTGATCTCCAGCGCTGAGAAGACGATATCGTAGATGATTTTGATGGAGCAGGAGACGAGAAAGAGGAGGAAAGGCTTGCGGTTCCGATTCGATAGACCCGGACCTAGCCTAGCGGTGACATCCGAGTCCATTCCAGTCGCTGAGAGTGCTGTCGGTCCCCGGTCGAGATGCGAACTCTGAGGAAGGGACTCCTTTCTGCGAGCCTGTGCCAGAGGGAGGGTGGAAGAGGTGCACTCCTGTGTTGTGGCCTTCGGTCTATGGCCACTGAGGATCCGTTCGGGATTACATATTTGGCTAGCGACCAATGCCACGATGGTAAAAAGGGTCAGGCAAGCGGATAAGATCGGTACGGCCGGACTGTATGCGTGCCAGAGGAAAGGTGCCTGAAAGACGAAGAAGAACGCCGTCCAAATGGGGAACGAGAGGAGGAAAACAACCCGGGGAAAGAGTCTCAGTTCGATCTTGGTTCCCATCGCCCTTCCATCATCCGCGAAGGACTTTGTTCCTGGTGAGGGAACCACCTGTACGCTTGACAGAGCTCCAAGAATCTCGTTTGAAGAGCGGCGCACATCAACCTGACGGTCCGGTTCAGCAGGATTTCCCGCCCAAGAGGCCTCGTGCGATTTGACGAAGAGCTTGGACTCGTACCGTTCCAAGTTGTGATTCGCCTTCTTCTTCCAGCTCCCATGTGCCAGATCACCATCGATCAAAGATGGGTCGGATCTATCCTCCCTTTCCTCTGAGCGCGAGACCATCATGCCCATCCTTGACGGTCCTGTTTTTGAGCCAAGTGAAATTCTTTCTCCGCTGTCAATGCGAAGGGCCCTTGTTCCGTGAGAGTGGATGCTTCTCGCCCCCTTTCCTTGTCTCTCCTTGATTATTTGTTCAGGTTCAACCAAGAAAAGACCTCCTCCTCCTCCTCCTCCAGCTCTTAGCCTCGAAGGACCCGCATCTAAATTCAAGCCCTGGGTGGGAGGTGCGAGAGGATGGCGGTCAGATTCAAGATCTACACCTGCCCTCGATCGCTCCTCGTTCAAGAAGAGCTGCCCTGAGGTAGTTTCACGTCGAAATGGTGTGAGACCCTCAGGGTCAAAGGGGAACGTGATGCCCAAGCCCTTGAGCTGAGACTCCACCATATCTCTGGACTCGGTGGCGGCTGCGGGGGAAGATGAGAGATGCTTGAGAGGTGTTGGAGGGATTGCGGAGGGTTTGAATATTTCATCTGATTGCGAAACAGATGCGGTTGCTACTTGCCAAGGAACTATCTCAAACGAGCTCCCTGAATGCGTGCTCTCTCGAGCGTCGACGACCGAGCTCGTACCCTCGTCTTCACGGAAAGATGAGGATCTACGTTTCTCCAAGTCGCTTGAACCACATCTTTGGCCATCAAAGGTTCCTCCGATCTTCGATTCTCCGGATGAGGAAGTGCCTTGACAAACGGTTTGCGGAGTGTCCTTGTTTCGGTCTTTCCCTTTCCGAGTAGATGAGGATATCTGGTTCTGGACGCGGACCTTTTCATTTGTTTCTGGAGAGTCCACTGTTAATGCCTCCTCTCCGCGAGGTCCATCAAGAAAGTGCTTTGCGGTTACCCATTCCAGGCTGGCGTTACCCGAGACGGCCACACGACAGGGAGCTGTCAAACCTTGAGTGTCCGAGCCACTGGTGGAAGAGGGAGGGACAAAGCTTGGATTGATGATCAAGTTCTGAGAAGAATCGCCTGCGTAAAGTTCTTTCCTGCTCTTCGGGATGGGGAACACAGGCTCAGCTACGAAGTGCGCCTCGTTCAAAGAGCCGTGGTCACCACCGCCCTTGCAAAGACTCCATGTCTTTGTGGCGATTCCACATCCGAGATCGCTATCCTGGGTTGGTTGGAAGAATGACGGACAGAGGGAGCTGCTCTGATTCGGTTCAGGCAAGGAACGTCGTTTCGAGGGCTGGGAGGTACTTGCTCCACCTTCAAGGTTGCTACTTCCTGCTTTGCTGTCATCTTGGGAAGGAGCTGCCGTGGAGCCTGGTGAGTGGAGACAAGGACTTTCCCCTTCAGACCTGGCGACTTTGGTCGCCAAAACCAGGTGACTACTCTTTCTCCTCAGGTCGGTCGCGCTAGACCTCTGGAACAGCCGAAGGGGCCTGTTGTCGTGTTCGAACAAACTTCCACTGTTTGGTCTTGCGAAACCTCTGGACCATGAGCCATGGGCTGCTGCTACTGATGAAGGAGGTCCAGAATTCTGGTTGCTGTCCAACGAGTTGATGGATCCAGGCCTCGGAGATGCACCCGTGGTCGTCCAAGATGGCGACCTCCTGTAATTGATCGACCTGCTGGAAATCTTCGCAGCTTGTTGAGAAGCGGAAAACTCGAGAGACTGAGAAATGATTTTCCTCAGCTTCCTTCCGCCTCTTCGGTCAGTATGTGGTGATTTTTCTTTACCTATTTTGGGGTGCTTCTTCCCCCAACCTCTACCCCGCTCGCTGCCTTTGTCTCTTGAGGATAAAGGCGTTCAAGCTAGTTTGGAAAAGCACTCGATGCTCCTGTCCGACCTTGATTCAGCGAGTGATAGACGAGGGAAAGAAAAGAAATCAGCAAGAGAGAAGGAGAAGGAACAATGGAAGACATCCGATGGCGAGGGAGGGGTAGAAAGAGATATGCAGACGATTCTCGCTACTTGAAGAATCTACTTCATGGTTTCATGTAGGGGCAGCCTGATATCATCGACAGAGGACTCACACAGAATCGGAAGAAATCTTGCAGAGATTCCTCTTTCCCTTTGACATACGGTTCAATTATCCAATTTCCAGATGAGGAACCGAGTTGGAAAGCACTTTCTTTCCTCACCCGCCGGATGACGGTTTTAATCGAGGAGCCTTATGAATTTCGCCTTGCGTACCTGGCCTGCGTTCATTCGTTCCGCATCGCTCTCCAGTTATGACGAAAAGGAGTCAGCTGAACCTGGTCAATCTGCTTGAGGGGGATGGTGAAGTGGAAGACTTGAAAGCAAATCCAAGGGGAAAAAGAAAAAGAAAAAAAGAAGAAGAAAGAGGATCGCTGGGTGGTAAAAATAAGCAGAGAAAGGAGGTCGTCTCCCTTGGGCACAATCTGAAGCGAATATGTTGATCCCTTCCGACAGAGTCGACGCTTGAAAAGGATAGCGGGGGTTGCAGCAACGAGAAGGGAGAGGTAAAAATCGTTGAATACGCTAGTTGAAAGAAAAAGAAGGAAAATCGAGCAAAAAATCGAAAAAGGGGGGGGGGGGGGGCAGCACGCTTGGAGGAAAGATGCTGGGAAGAGTTGAGAGATATACCCTTAAGGGGAGTCCCTCTTCCCTGTTCCATTTTTTCATTTTGTTTTCCCTCCCTCAAAGAGATCAGCGCGGGGGGATATGAGGGGAGGTGATGTACGGGCTCGATTGATCTGGTAAATGAATCCTGAGAAGGATTTGAGCTGTTATGACGGTGCAAAGGCCCGGAAGACATGAACACCGAATGAAAAAAAAAAAAAGGAAAAAAGAAAAAAGAAGAAAGGGAGGAAAGATCGAATAGGAAGCCCGGAGATTCGCAAGGAGGGGTGGCGGAAAGCGGAAGCATGAAGGATGGCAAGCCTACCAGGGGAAAGAACCTAAAGGGTGACTCGAGGGACGTGAGGGAAAGGTGGAGTAAGACTTCACCTCAGCGGCCAAGAGGGAGCCACTAACGAAGAAGAGTGAGTCAGTCGCTTAATGGTTGACGGCTTGCCTGTGAAGAATCGAAATGATATTGAAGCCGTGAAGCCGTGTCTTTCGGGGCAAGAGGAGAGAAAAGCTCATTACGATCGCCGAAGAAGTAGGGTAACTGATCCAGGACCGGAATGAGCCGATGAGATTCGATGGTTCAGGTCGATAATGTCGTTCGTATGATCCCACGATGGATTCATTCTTTGGTCCATTCGTCTGCAGGTCTTTATCTGTATCTTCTCTTTCCGCTTTGATGGATGGGTGCTACCAGCACGTGTGTGACATAGTAGGAGCACATTCTGTATATGAATATACAGTGTAGATCGCGAGCATGCGGGCGGAGGGTTCGCATGGTCGCAACAAGACAACCGGCATAGTAAGAGGAAGCCAGGGTCAGACTCCAGTGGCGGCAGGGAAGCGTGGAAGGAATCTTCGGATCGCCTCCAACGATCTGATTTCGTTCTTCTGTTCCCTTCCAAGTACGATCAGGTCCATGCGGTTACGCTGCAATACCCTTGCGATTCATTGACATCGATTGCATAGGCGAGGCTCTGCGTAAAATACCGTTTGCGTTTTCTCTTTCTTTCTTGTTTTCTCGCATGGTTTTTGTTTGTTTGTTTGTTTTTTTGAAGCCCCCGCCCATTGTCACTGGGGGAGAAAGGAAAGTCAGACGATCGATACGACGATGGAGGGGACGATGATCACTTTGATTTACATCGCATGTTGCGCGAAGGTGAAAGAGGGCGCCATGAAGTTGTCAAAGTGCGATCAACAGGCGAAGGGGGCAGGTACGGAGGTCACAATCATGATTGTTGAAGGCCGAAGGGGGGGGGGAGAGGGGGTTGTTGGTATCCAACGAATTCGATCCAGCTCTCCGATGTCCCTCTTCCGGCGGAACGGGAACGTTCACGTTCTTTGCTCGAAGCTTTCGTCCCTTCTCTTCCCCTCCTCATACCCTTGTCTCCCTGCCTGCCTTGAGCATCTCTCCAATCGCTTCTCGGCTTGCAATCCCAAACGAAGGAGGGATTGTAGAAAGGTTCCCAGCTCGAATCTATCCCTTCTCGCCTGCTCGTCCTCCCACAACCCTTCGAGCAAAGCCGTGTGAGACCGTAGTGTGGAGCCGGATTGAGCTGACTCCGCATCGAGTTTCTGCGACTCGCTCTTCTCCTCCCTGACATGCACTGTTGGACCTCGATCCCATCTCGCCTTCGTAGACCAGAGTCCCCGCTCGTGTATGTTGAAGTGCACATGGAGGCACAAGTACCCGAGGTCGATTTTGCCTTCCCTCCGTCTATCGGCATCCTTGCCAACCGGATCTGGTCAGCCTTCTCTCACGACAACGGGGAATAGCCATGGGCAAACGAGTCGACGTCCATTTCAATTCCATGCAAAAGCGTCGAGGCTGGAGGAAGCAAAAAACAAACAAAAAAAAAACCAACAAATCGCGATGCACGATTTCTGACTGTCTTCGGAACAGATCCTTGAACACAAATACAATGTCTTTGAACCGAAAGGGCGAGAACTAGGGAAAGGGGGATGGGGAGGAGGGGAGGGAAAGAAAAAAGGGGGGTTGGGCTGGGTTGGTAGAGGATTCACATCTTCCTCCCATCTCCATTCCAGGGCGGATGGCGGCATCTCCTCCGGTGTTTTCTTTGAAAGGACTCGGAGAAGGAGACGCTTGAGTCGACCGGCTGGATGGAGAGTCTTTGATTGGGAAGCTGGCAGGAAAGAGCATGGGCGGATCTGAGAATGCGATGGGGCACAGGAGGTTTGGAGTGCAGACTGGGGGAGGTGTAAAATTGATAAAAAAAAAAAACAGAAAAACAAGGGAAAGAAACCGGTGAAAAGGAAGGATGAGGTGAGACGAAATGAGACACGAAGACTCTGAGGGGAGAATAGGGGCGGTGGTACCGAGGGAGAGGAGGAAGGGATAGAAAGCCAAGCGATCGAGCTTGTGCCATCATATCGGCGGGAAGTCACTCGGCTCCAAGTCAAAGTAGGGGTGATTGAGGGCCTCCGTGACCTTGATCCTCTTGTTGGGATCGTATTCGAGTAGTCTCCTGAGCAGATGGAGGAACCTCTGGTTGTGCTTCTGGTAAGGCGAAGACTGCGGTATGATGTCGTGCAGCTTCTTCATCGCTTTGACGTACTTGTGACTGTTTCTCGCGGTCTCGGCGTTAGGAAAGTTGAGGTGGCCACCACGAAAAAGATCCGGCTTGTACGTTTCCGCCTTTCTCCGATAGTCATCAGGCATGGGGCCGAGGACAGCCTCCATCATGGCGAGATGTTCGAGGTTGTCGTGCGTTTGAAAGAGAGCGTCCCCTGTGAAAAACTCTACGAGGATGCAGCCGATCGACCACACATCGCACGGGAATGACCATCCCATCTGAAGGATGATCTCCGGCGCCCGATAGTGCCTCGTAGACACCACCGCCGAATGGTATTCCTCATCAAAGGTTGCGCTGCCAAAGTCGATCAGACGGATTTCCGTATTGTTCAGAATATGTTTCCGTTTGGCTGTCGGCCTCCTCGAGTTCGCCACCACGTCGTAGTCCGAGTTGACCAGTAGGATGTTCTCTGGCTTCAAATCCGTGTGGATGAGGTTGAGACGATGCAAGAAAGCGACACTTTTGAGTAGCTGCTTGGCAAAACTCCAGATATGCTGGGCAGGGAAAGGGTTGAAACTGTTCTCCTTCAGGAAATCGAACACGCTCTTGCCCAAGAGTTCCGAGACGATGCAGACGTGGTTTCGGAAGTTGAAGGTGTCCAGTAGGTGAATGCATTGGCTGGACGATGGATGGGAGGGGAGACGGTGTCAACCGTCAGCTCCGGGTCCGGCCCTGCGAGAAAGGTGCATGATGCGGACTAACATGAAGATCACTGCCGCCGCTACTCACTTTTCATTCATCGGGTCGTGTTCCCTCAGGGTCCGCAGAACTCTGATCTCGATTTGGCTTGCCTCCCTATACTTTTGAACCGCTCGGATGATCTTGATAGCGACATACTTGCGTTCCTTTCTATCGAAGCATTCTGCTACCTTGCCGAAAGTTCCCTGGCCAAGTTGGCTCATGATTTTGTCTGCAGACGTCAGAGAAACAATGGTCAGTCTTTCTTTCCTTCAACGGGTGGAAAGCGAAGGGATGGAAGCGACAAGAAAGGACCTACATCTGCTAGTAACATATTCTCCTTTCTGAACGATGAAGTGGCCCTCTTTGTCATCGCAGTTCGGAGGTGGCGGGACGTAAGAAGATGAGCTTGCATACGACTATTTTTTTTTTGTTCGTTCGTTCGTTTGTTTGGGGGTTGGTAGGTTGGTTGCCATCATCGTCAACGGAGGCGTCGAGAGTCGTTCGCTTGCAATCAGTAAAAGGAAGGCGATCTCTCTCTCTCTCTCTCGTGCCATGCTTGTTCGTCTCTTGGACTCACCTCTCGAGCGCTTGCGGAATCCTCTACATCGTACTTGGCAGCAGCGTAATCCAATGTGGTGGTGCCGGCAGGGTATCCTCCTCTGTAGCTCTTCTCTATCGGTAGAGGCTGCCTTCTGGTAAAGTTGTCCGGAAGCTTGGCAGGAACCATGTAGCCGGCACCAAGGGGGGGTACCGGGGGGGCGACGGCATGATTTTGGGCGTAGGCAGGGATGGGCGCTTGGGGTGGGTGGCTCCTCTTCCTTCGCTTTGAAGTCGCTGACGCAGAGTTCGAAAGGGTCGCCGAGGGATCTACCTCGACCCCGTTGACAGTGCCGTGGGAGAGCTCATCTGCACCGTTGGGTGGGGCGCTACCTTGAGCTTTCCTCTTCCCCTTGGTCGCCGCTGGCACGCCTCGGTTGTTGGCATTCGCTCTTTGGGCTCGTCCATTCGTGTGGTGGTTTCCCGGAGCATAGGAAGCATCCCCATTGGCGTACGTGTAATTCCCTTGCAAAAGGTCCTCATTGGTCGGCTGACATGCGAGCGGATTCGCTGGAGGCGGAGAATCATCTTCCAGCACAAACACTTCTTGAACCTGCGGAAGAAGGACAAGAGGAAGAAGGCGCAAGAGGGACGAGACACATTGTCAGTTCTGATTAGATTCAACCAAATCTTTCCATTCTTTATTTCGTAATTCTCATTTTTTTTTTCAAACGAGAACCTCTTCTGCATGGCCCCGAGAAGAGGTTCGGGAGATAGCTGCGATGCGGTTGACGAGCGATAAATGAAAGGAGGGCATCCGAGGTTGAGGTGGAGTGGACCGATACCTGCCGATGTTGACGGAGGTCAACAAAGTCGAGGGAAAGCAGTAGCTTGCCTCATCTTCTTGACCGCAAAAGTCTCGTGCCACAGCAAGGACCATGGCGCGCCAACCGATGCAAGGCCAACAACGAGGGGGGAGGGTTGTGGGCTCTCGGACCAGGATGTCGCGCGTGTGGTCGCGACCGAGGAGAGGGGAAGGAAGAGAAAGGGAGAAGGGAGGGGAAGGAAGCGAAAGGGAGAAGGGAGGGGAAGGAGGGAGGGGAGAGGGCGAACGACGACGCGAGAGTGAGCAACCACGACTCACTTTTCCACCTATGACCTCGTTCACGCTGGAGAGGGCTGGGACGCCTCTGTTGGACCTGCTGCTGCTGCTGGTGGAGGCTTGATCGCTAGGTGGTGGAGCAAGGGGGGCAGGCTGCTGATACTGGTGTGCTTGTTGGACCAGGTGGTCTGCCTTGGATGATCTTTTCGAACGCATGAAATCCTTTGATTCCATGGATCGAGGGCAAGCGAGAATGTGGTCGTGGCTGATGGTGGACGAGGATGGGGCTACCTCTGGGAAGTCGGTGAGAATGTTGGATGTTGGTGAAGTGCGCCGTTTCTTGGACCTCGGGAGGGCTGCCATTGAGTTGCAGATGGGCTGTTGGTATAGGTCAGGGGTGGATGAATGAGCAAGGTTGAACGAGAAAGATCGCAGGCCGACCTCTTTTTTCGACACTTGTTCCTTTTCGACCTTTTCACTTTTTCAGGTCTTTTTCTCCTCTCACTTGAGGCGAGGAGGGAAGAATAGGAGGTGGGGGGGGGGATAGTGATGAAGAGAAGAAGACTTTTAACCCTTGTTGTGATTCGATCGCCTTTGAGGATTCGAACAAGTAGGAGGGGGAGGCGTGATGGAAAGAGGTTTGGTGTGTGGTGAGAGTCGTCGAACCGCGTCTTGAGGGAAAATTTTGGGTGGGGGTGAGTGAAGGGAGTCGGGACCTGGGAGAGGCAGCAGCGATTTTTCGGTTTGTATTTTACTTTGTTTTATTTTAATCCTCTTCTTTTCCGATCCTTCTCTCCAAGTTTCTCAGCAAGAGAGTCTGGTGTAAGTGATGCGACGATGGGATGGCCACCTGGGCGGGCGAAGGCTGAAGGTGGTGGTGGAAAGGATGGGTGGGAGAGTACGAGGTCGGGAGGGGGCCTAGTTGTTGGGAAGACCAGGGGAGAGAGCGGAAGGGATGTGGGGATGTGTAAATGTGTAAGAAGGGCCTGTCCTGGCTTTGAACGAAGAGGGTGTCGGAGGAAAGGATGTGGACGGACTGGCTGGAACCCGATGGATGGTTTGGGTAGGGACCTAGGGCTCGCCGTTCTCTGTCACCCTCTTCGAAAGGTGGAGGACGTTGGTTGGGATGGATGGGGCAAGCGGTGGCGCCAGGGTTGGGCGACTGTGTGGTGGCTTCTTCTCTTTTTTTTTTTTTTCTTTTTTTTCTTTTTTCTTTTTCCTCCCTTGCGTTCGCGCTTTTGTCCTTGGAGCTCGAATGTCGAGAGGCTTTGGGTGAGCTGATGTCTGGAGAGGAGAGGAGAGGGGGGGGGGGCGGTTGATGAGGGGAATGGAAGGTGGGGTGGGGGTTGGGTGATGCAAACCGAGTAGAGTAGAGTAGTGTTGCCAAGGTAAGAGTAGTGTGAGTATTCGAATGTGAGTGGGAGAGAATCACGTTGGTGTAGGAGGAGGTAGCGAACGACGGGGAGAGGTGGAGACTGGGATGGCGCTCTCCCTCGCCGTGCAACTCACCACTCTATTCGGACTGCTACGAACTGAATACAAGATGCGGTGGGGAGGGGGTCGCCCTTGAACTCACAGTCAGAGTGACGCCGCTGCTCTCTATCTTTACTCCATGCACCGTCTTTACACTGACTGTCTGCGTATGTACCTTGGTGTATGTAGTCGTGAGGAGGATGTACTGTACAGTACAGTATGTACGCACAGTCATAGTAAGAGTAGTGGGTAGTTGTGATTGTGTTCTGAAGCTAGAGGACTACCAATTCGAAGGAGGGCTGGCTGGGCCAAGGGGGAAAGGGGAGAGGGGCGAGGGACTTGGGTCAGGAGGGGGGGTTGGAGTTTGTCGAGTGGAGATCGTCCGAGGGAGAGCGATTCGAAGTCGCCTGCGTCGTATAAGCGTGTGAATGAACACAGACTGTATTCTACTTTCACCACACATAAAAACAGTAATGAGCGCTGAAACCACTCACTCACTGTGGGTATGGTGCGTGAGTGGTTTCAGTGTGTGTCCCTGTTACATGGGCGAGCAGAGTAGTAGCCACTCCTAATCCCGGCCCTTACGGCGTAACTTGGGACCATTATTGTGATTCAGGACACAATGGCCCCAAGTCGATGCTAGCCTTGCAGGGCTTGTGCGCAAGAGTCGAGTGCGAGTGCGAGGGGGAGAGAGTCTTAATCGCCATCTTAAAGTCATATCGTGATCCTGAATGAATGAGACGAAAAGAGGAAAGAGTGATGAATCGTAAATGAATAAGAAAAAAGTGGAAAGTGTGAGTGCGCGCGCGAGTGGGGGTGGCTTTCCCCCCTTGCCAAAAACGAGAATCTATCCACTTATGGATGCAACACAAAGAAAGTGCTGGTTCGCCCTCTATACTCACACTCATGACTCTGACTGCTCTCAAGCCCCCGAATATCGCTCTCTCCCACCTCTTCCACCACTTTTCGCATTCACTTCCCGCACCCGACTTGTGATCGAACGAATCGACAATCCCATCAGGAACCAGCGCGAATCGGGCGAGAAGAAGGAGCGCACGCACGAGTGGATCATGAGGTTGCATTCAGTCGGATTTTTATTCGCAAGGACCAAAAGTCGAGTTCCCCCCCCCCTGCTTGGCTCTGCCCCGACCCGAGTCTCATTAGCGGACCTCGAGAGAAAGCGCGAGGGACCTCTCTCAGAGTCGTGAATCTTCATCCTGAGAGGAGATGGACGTGGGTTGCAACTGGGACTCATGGGTACACACGCGCACCTATCTTGAGTACAATCAGAATCACAACAATCCTCTCCTTGATCCTCCCCTTTGGCAAGGGATAAAAAGAAGAAGGGGCGGAGACATGAAAGGAAAAGTGACGACGAGCGGCAAGGCAGCAACAGCTCGAAGCTCGTCTTTCCAGAGGAGGAGGCGAAAGGATCATCAAGTCTGCTTCCCAGCCGCCAAAAGGCTTGTGAGTTCGCATCCTGTCCAGAGCGTAGCGTTGGTATTGAGCACGAGATTGTGTGACCTTCCCTGCCCCCTCCCCTCCTCGTCTCTCCTCTTCCCTTTTCCCGCGTCGGCCTCGCTAACGGCAAGCGCGCAAAAGATCTCGCAAGCCCAGCTTTGATTGCCGGTGCAACATCGATCACTCTAACCACGTTTTGCGACTTCCCAAATCCTGGTGATCATGTGCCAGCCACCAGCCCATACATACAGTACATAGCCTTTCTTTGGTCAGGCTCGACCCAAAAAAAAAAGGAGAGAGGAAAAAAAAACCCACCTCTACTGTCACCTGCCAATAGAGCCCCATCAACCTCCCCTACTCCTACTCCTTGGAGCTGCGTTGACGAAGAAGCGGAACGTGTCGACGATGACTGGGCAGGCTCATCGTTTTCAGACCACGCAAAGAAATGGGTTCCACCCCGTGTCCCATCCAGAGAGTTCGCCATCCTCATCTGCTGATCTGGCATCCGACCGTGATGGATTGCAGCACGGTGCGAGCACGAGAAAGAGTGGTCTCACACTGACTGTGTGAGGGTGATTTCGACTAGGAAGAACTTTTGAATGCTTGGATACTTGGGACTTCACTCGCCTCCTCACCTGGACGGCGATGAAGGCGAAAGAGTGGAGGTGGTGAGATCACGTGATACGCCGACGCGAGGATTCTACGCGCGAAGAGAAGAACCTCCCCCCTCATGAATGAAAACACCCTCAGTCCGGCGAAGATGTCCTGCTGCCGCACGCTGGAGAGACTCGGACTCACGCCTTGGAACGACCGACCGACCGAATGACTGACCGACTGAGACCCCTCCAAGGTTCAGGGGAGGTTGAGTTGAGAATTGGATGCCTACTTACCAAGAACACCGACACCACTCCTTGGTTCGAGTCGAGTGGAATGGATCGGATCATGTCTCTCAAGCCATCCCATGGACGACGAAAGAAGGGGTTCAGATCTGTGAACATGTGCAGAGCGTGAGTAGCGCAAGTAGCGGGAATGGGCTCGCACCCTGGGCATCGATCAACAGTCGGAAGGTGTACGGTGGTAGGTCCAGTAGCGTTCTCACCCAATCTTCCACTTGCTGCTACTGTATCGACGCTCTGTTGTACTGTATGTACTCGATCTACCACTGCTGAAGATGGTGCATGCCGTGCGGACGCGCATCCAGCCTTGTTTTTCTCGTCGTTGTTGTTTTTCTTGTTGTTTTTCTTGTTCTTTCAAAGGAGCAACACAGGTACAGAACATGCATTTCAATACAGCACAAGCGTAAGAGTGAGCGAGAGCCCCCTCTGTTGTGTGCCCTCCCCATGATCGCCATCAGTGCTCGTGTTGATTGTTTTGACTCCTTCCCCACTCCTTCTCTGGAACAAGATCGTACCCGTCATCATCCTCATGCTTTTTGCGCTCCCGAGCCATCCGTATCTTACCCTCTTCCTATCCTCTCCACGGCCGAGCCAAAACTGATCCGACCCTCCATCCCGACCCTCACCTCTTCCCACCTCATCATCATCACAAGCAACTTCTACCCTTTCGCAAACTCACCCAGAGGTCTGTCGGTCCGTTGCAGACGTGCTCGCCAGTTTGGCTTCTGAGCACCACCTCGGAACAAAGAGTACCGCCCGCGTTCTGTCGATCCCCTTGGCCACCAGCGAACTCGCATCTTTCCTGTCCTTTGGGGCCTACACAAGCATTTCAAACTGTGCAGGGATCGTATCAATCTCCCTCTTCTTCCCTGCTTGATCTCTTCTTCTACTCCATCAAGTGACCCTCATCATCTTCCGAGTAGCCTTGCGAGGGAGAGCCGTCGCTTCGAAAGAATCTATACCTATCTTGCCCCGACCCACACACATAGGTCATCAAATGGACACTGTGAGTGCCATGTCCAAGGTGGCAACCAACCCCTCTTCCTATTCTCTTCGTACGAGTTCGACCACTCGAACGAACCAGAACGACAGCTATTCCCAGAGGATGCACTCTCACTTCTCGCAACTCCTTTTTTCTTCCATTTCATCTTCATAGGAGAACCAATACCCCACCCAGACTCCAGCCCGACCCAAACCAGGAATCTCAAGCATTCCTGTCCCTCAGACCGTGAAGAGGCCAAAGCTCACCATGCCTGCCACAAGTTCGACATCTGCTGGCCCTTCTCGATTGAGGGAACCCTCGTCTCGGACGCAAGCCGCCAGAACAGCCACCTTGGCCTCCTCCTCGACGCGAGCAGCCACGACCGGCGTCCGTAGGACCACCCCAGCGCTGAGTGTTCCGAGAGCGCCGATGTCGAATGCCACCAACAGGGTGGTTGGCGTCCCTAGGGTCCCTTCTTCCGGGCTCGCAGCCAAAGGAAGGGCTGTGAGTGGTGCTGGAGTACCAAGGAGGACCGTTTCTGCCGCCCAGGGCTCAATCAAGAGATCATCCAGTGGCAGCGAGATAGTAAGTATCACCTCTCGAATCTGGGCCTGGATGTCGACGACTTCTGGAGCCAGTCTCATGGCGTGCTCGATCAAGCCACTGAACTTCGTTTGTGGTCGCCACATTCCCGACAGGACCCCTCCCGGATGGATGCGATGGAATCTCGGCTCTCGTCCATGCAAGAGCTCTTCGAGCAGGAGAGGCAAAAGACGGAGGAGAAATGGAACAAGGAAAGACAGGAGAGACTTGCTCAGGAAGACAAGGTCAGGCAGCTAGAGGAAGACTTGCTTGAGCAGAGGAAGTTGGCAGCCGCCTCAAAGCAGGAGGCCAACAGAAGGAGAACCATGGCGGATGACGAGGTGAGAGCAGCAGTGTACCCGGGAAGAGTTCTGGCTGCGGATGACCTCTCTCATCACCACCACCGCAAACCCCCTTCACCTTCTGAAACCAACAGATTCTCCAAATGACAGCCAAACACGCTCGGGAAAAGCGCTTCCTCGAGGAAGAGCTGGACAGGGAGCGACAACTTGTTTCAAGTCTCAAGGTGAGTTGTCCTGGGCCACAAGATACGAAGGAAGGCCGCTTTCACGGCCAGAGGCTGTGATAGAGACCGTCGCTGACCCTCGATTCACCTTACCAATCTCACAGTCCACCCTCTCTGAGCACACCACTTCGACTTTGACCATGGAATCGACGAACACCGCCTTAAGGACCCAGATCGCCGCTCTTCAGACCGAGTTGGAACATGTAAACAGGAGGATCGTCGATATGGAGAAGCTCGTCGAAGAGACCAAGCAGGTCAACGTGTCTCTCGAGAATGAGTTGCGCGAGGCCGAAACGCTTCGCAGAAAGCTTCACAACGAGGTCCAAGAGCTTCGGGGTAACATTCGAGTCTTTGCAAGGGTCAGACCCACGGTCAGGAACGACTCGGCCAACGCGATCGGAGGTTCGGAGGCTCTGGCCACCATCAAATTCCCTAACGAGAAGGAAGCCACCCAGATCGAAATCTTGGCGGCCGGGGAGAGCGCGACTGGGACCGCCACGATGAAAAACCACCTCTTCACCTTTGACAGGGTCTTCCAGCCCAGCGCTACGCAGGCCGACGTCTTCGAAGAGATCGCCCATTTGACCCAGAGCGTCCTGGACGGTTACAACACGTCCATCTTTGCCTACGGCCAGACGGGTTCTGGCAAGACCCACACGCTGGAAGGCGCCCCGTCTTCGATCAACTGCTCGGACCCTTCCTCCGACGAAGCGGCCGGCCTGATACCGAGGGCCGTCCAGATGCTTTGGAAGACGGCGGACTCTTTGAGGGACAAAGGGTGGAAGTACGACTTTGAAGGTCAAATGCTGGAGATTTACCTCGACAACATCAACGACCTGCTAGGAAAAGCCGAGGTGGACAAGGCCAAACACGAGATCAAGCACGAAAAGGGTAGGACCACCGTCAGTGACACGGTGGTCGTCCCCCTGGAGTCGCCATCCCAAGTCTTCGCTCTGCTGGAGAAGGCGAAGAAGAGGAGGCAAGTGGCGGCTACGCTGATGAACGAAAGGTCGAGCAGGTCGCACAGCGTGTTCATGCTCAGGGTCAGGGGTCAGAACGCCACGACCATGGAAAGTTGCGATGCTGTGTTGAGTTTGGTTGATCTTGCGTGAGTATGCGTTTGGGGGGAGAGGGGGGGGGGGGGGGGTTGATGGGTTCGTACTGCACTCTATGTATGCTGCTCTCTGGTGGTGATCCGGTTAGAGCAGGTCGAAGGAGGGGGGGGGGGGGGGGGGGGGGGACGACAACTCGGACATCGAACTGAGGCTTGAGGAAAGGGAGGAGAACACCCCTTCCTTATCACCTTGACAGCCCACCGAGAACGCGTTCACCACGAAGTGATCTGACCCCTTTCCTGATCCTCTCTTGTTCGCACTCTTTCTCACAGCGGCTCGGAAAGACTAAGCAACAGTGGATCCGGAGCTGATCCGGTGAGGCTCAAAGAGGCTCAAAGCATCAACAAATCGCTCTCGAGTCTGGCCGACGTCATATCAGCTCTGGGTTCAAACAAACAGGGTGGTCACGTACCGTACAGGAACTCGACGCTGACCTGGCTTTTGAAAAACTCTCTCGGCGGTAACTCGAAGACGTGATTATCGGACGTTGAAAGTTCCTCGAGCTCCTTCGCATTTGGGCGGTTCTGGCTCTGATCTGTACTGATTCCATTTGCCTTTTGTTGGAACTTGACTTCCCCCCTTTCCTTCCCTTCCCAACCCTATCTCTCCTTTCGTGGCTTCAGGTTGATGCTACTCGCACTATCGCCCATGGCCGCTCACCTGAATGAATCCCTCTGTTCCTTGAGATTCGCCACGAAGGTCAACTCGACAACCATAGGTACAGCCAAGGCCATCAAAGGTGTCGTGAACTGAGTGGTGGAAGTCGATCCTCTACTTCCCCTCTCCTCTCCCTTTCCCTTCCTTTCCTCCACCCTTCCCTTTTCCGTTCCTTGCGAAGATGTGATAAAGTATCTACCAGAATCCCCTTCCCCATGGCATCTCGAGCTGACTGACAAAGAAAGCAAGAGGAATGATATTTGGAAAAAAAAAAGAAAAAAAAAAAAAAAAAAAAGACCAGAACACAACGAAACAGAACAGAACAGAGTCAACTTGCCAAGTACCACGCTTAATACCAACGAAAATTCGAAATTCAAAAGCCTCTCTCTTCCCAAGGCAAAGAGGCTTCGACCATCTCCAGGGGGAAGAGGTGGATGGTGATGTGTGTGGGTCTCTTGCTGTGGATTGTCGTTCTACTTTGAAACTCGTCTTCGACCTTGTTTTCAGTGATTGCAGAAAAAGAAAAAGAAAAAGAAAAAGGACGGATTGATGAGATTTTACAGTATGTACAACGACGAAACCAATGCGTGTGGCTTTCAGCCTGTGGGAAGGGGGGTTGGGGGAGGAAGCGTGCCAGGGTGGCGTGGAGGTAGGGACTGGATCCGAGGACCCTATCCGAACACCCTGAGACCACCGAGATCGACCAGTTGATCTTTTTGCTCCTTCATCTCCACATCATCGTCACGGTCATCACCCTCTCCCTCTCCCTCCTCCAACTCTTCCTCCTCCTCGGCTTTCCTCCTTTCCACCCCGTTCTGGACGGCTTGGTGACCCAGCTGTTCGAAGAGCCTTTCGATCTGATCCTCGTTCCACAGCAGCCTGGGTATGGGTGGCATGAAGCTGGCGATCTTCTCGATCACCTCGTATCTGATCCTCCTTCCTTTGCTCGCCCTTGTGTCGACCTTCCTCTTCTTCTTGTCCTTCCCGGAGGCGCCGGAGAATCCGTTGAGGTTGGTCAGGTCTGCCTGCGAGGCGCCTCTCCTCTCTATCAGCTCCCTGAGGAGCGATTGGTAGAAGTCGGTGTCGTCGAAGATTTCCTCATCCAACTCCCTGCTACCACCACCGCTCGGTCCTGATTCCCTTTCCGCCGCGTTCGAGCCGTCGTCGAGGTCCTCCCCCAAGGCGAGACTGGCGGCCGATTCTTGACCCTTGTCGACCTGGTTGTGGCCAGTTCCTGAGCCGAGCTTCAACTTGGTCGAGGTCTCTTCGCCCCTCTTGACCCTGGTCCTCTCCACCAGCCTCCGAGTACCGTCGCCGCTCAGCGCGTTGTCGATCTGGCTGCTAGCGCTCTGGTTGACCGCTTTCAAGCTGAACCTGTTCTCGCTGTTCAAGGATGCAGCCGCCGAAACTTTGGACGACCACTTGTCGAGGACCGATCTCCGGTACGGCTCCACCCTCTCCTCCAGGCTGATGAGATCCCTGACGCTGCATTCGTGGTACTCGTCCGCTTGTAGATCCTTCAAGACGATGGCCGCCTCCTGGTCCTCCTTGAGATCGTCCAAGATCGACCTTTTCCTCTTCCTCGAGTTCAGGTCCCGGCCTTGATGGTCTTCCTCGCGGTCGTACGAGTCCGAGCTTGGGTTGTTGACCTTGTGCAGGCGAGCTCTCAGATCGAAGAGGGCCTCTGACAGCTTCCTGAGGGTCCGCAAGGTCGAAGTGAGCGTGGGGATGGTGTTGCTCGACGAGGAGGAGGAGGAGGAGGAGGCGAAAGCAGCGTACTCGCTCGGGTCAGGCAACCTGTTAAGGTTCCTGATGGCGCCTTGGACCTTGATCCTCGCCTCGAGGGTCCTTTCCCAGCCCTTGATCTGCTTTCGTACGTTCCTACCCTTCTCGGCCTCCTCGCTGGTTCTGGCTTTGAGCTGCTGGAGCAAGGATTTCGACTCTTTGGATTGGGTTGCCAAGGTGGAAGGGTCCTCCTCGTTCCCGCTCTCCTCATCCTCTTGCTCCTCCTCTCCTTGCGAAGCGAATCTGAGTCTCTTTTCCTTCCTTGCCTCCGAGGCCGATGCTTCCTCCTCCTCCTCCTCCTCCTCCTCCTCCTCCTCCTCCTCCTCTTCATCATCATCACCATCTTCTCCTTCTTCGCTTTCGTCTTCATCATCTTCTCCACCTTGTCCTTCCTCCTCTTCCTCTTCCCCGCTTTCGCCATCATCTTGGTCCTCCTCCTGATCTAGTCCTTCATCCTGGTCCTCCTCTTCCAAGTCACTCTCTCCTCCTTCTTCAGCCTCGTCCTGGCTGTGCTGATCCTGATCCTCTTGACCAAAGATCTGAGCCCTGGTGGCCTTGACGCCTTGGTACTTTGGTTGGGAGAGGGACTCGTGTTCGGAGAGCTGGCTCCTCTTCCTCATCTGACTCTTTCCGACGTCGAGGTAGTGAGATCTAGGGTCGTGGTGGGTCTCATCGCCCTCCTGGTCCGAGGAGGGTTCCCTGTTGGAGTGGAGGTTGTCATTGGATTGGCTCAGGTCGTAGCTTGCCTCCGGATCGTAATCTGGGACCGGTCGGGGGGGAGGGGGAAGGTAGAGAAGCTTGTCAGCCGAGGTGTCATCATCAGGGAGGTGACCCATGAGCCGGCTCTGCGAACTCACCTTTTGGAGCTACGTTGTCGAGGTCGGCGAGCTGAGCCAGGAGGGACTTTTTGGGTGGCATGGTGTGGATGGGGAGATGAGAGATGGGAGAGGGAAAGGAGAGACCGAGAGGATGAGGGAAGGGGGAGGGAGGGAGGGAGGAGGACGAGGGGCTGAAGTCGATCTGATCTCTTCCAGCCCAAAGAAGGGAGAAAAAAACATGCAAAACTTGAAGAAGAAGAAGGAGGAGGGAGAGGCCAGGGGATTCTTTTTCTTAAAAAAAAAAAAAAAAGAGGAGGCGAATACGAAAAACTCGAACCGGTCAAGCTGGAAAAAGCTGCGGAGGGAGGCGAGCAAGAAGCGAACGAATACAAGCCACAAACCAACGAATACAAGCTGACAAGCCCCAGGACGAGAAAACAGCTTAGTCAGCAGGAGATCCCACCACCAAGCCCTGACCTTGTCGCTGCTAACCAACACCACCACCACCACCCCCACCACCCGCACCGTCCACCAACCACTCCATCCCCAAACCGTCATCCCCCATCCTCCTCCTCCCCCTCCCTCCCTCCCTCACCCCCTCTTCTTGAAAGGAAAGCAAGCAAAAGGATCGAAAAGGCCGAGCGCCGATCGAACAGAAGCAAGAAGAAACCAAAACCCCGTCACATCGTTCATCACCGGAACCATGTCCTTCGGAGGAGGTGGCGGCGGCGGCGGCTTCTCTTTCGGAGCAACGAATAGCAATAGCAACGGCGGAAACCAGCCAAAGCCTTCCTTCTCTTTCGGCCCTTCGAGTAACACCTGTGAGTACTCCATGCCCTTCCTTTCCCTCTCCCCCCC